>JAHLJT010009436.1:254612384-254825560 GCA_031308135.1 Acheta domesticus | reverse complement strand
GATCAGAACATAAATGTTGTAGTGGACTATAGGAAAAAATCATTCTACCACTCCTTAATTTAAAAATGTAATACATCACATATGATTAGTATCACTGACATTTTTTTTTGCAAAGGGACACATGTTTCAAACAATGGCTGGACATTCCGTTTATATATTACCCACTAATCTCTACATTTATAAACACTGTTTTTGCGCTAGGACAATACATACTTGAATGGTTTTGCATCAACAAACGTCATAATAAATAAATAACCGCATATAAGCGTTCATTCTATTAATATTACGACTTTATTAAAATGTAGTGTTTATAGTACAAAAGGGGTTAATAGAATGAGGATATCACATCTTCGGAGCAATACATTTCATTTACAGCAAAAATCACGAAATTTGGTTGAGTAGAAAGCTCAAATTTCTTTCTAAGTGAATACTACCCTTAGTATTTTAAACATACAGATATTAATTTCACCACCCTCACCTCCCTGCTTCCCATGAGAAATCATGAGCCTATTCTTTCAAAGATTCAAGAAACTAAACGGCATCTGAAAGGTGACTTCATCTTCAAAACCGCAATAATATTTGGCATAATTTATTACCGGCCATATTATTATACATCATACTTGTATTACAAAATCCTTTTCGTTTCCTAATTTGAAGCACAATGCACATATACGACGCCGTTTTCTATAATCAAGTAAAGTACCTACTTTGAAAATGAATGTTGCAGGAGTCGAAAATGAGGAACGCAGAGAGAGAACGAGAAACAGAGAGAGAGAGCAGAGACAGAGACGAAGGAAAACGAGTTGGCTGAAAGCTCTTGAGATGAAAAAAACGTAGATGGTAAGAGGGATCTAGGCTAATTAAGGAAGCTATAAACCATATCTAAATAGCTCTTGAACCAGTTCTCCGAAAAGGCGGGTGGGGAAAGTGTTGGCCTGCAACAGCGCTGTATTTCGCCGCGGCTCCGTAGCTGCCTGTGGCCGAAAAACTGTCCATCTGACATTCGCTAAGTAGTACTTGCCACGATGCCAATATTCCGACACACTTTTTCTTAATTATCCAAAATCTTCATTCTATAGGGTATTCTTTCACATTTGGGGAGTGCAGAATCCTTGTTACCTGCGAAGCGTGTTACCTTCAACAGGAACTTGTGCGGACTTACTCAACCGTGTTTTCTTATGCTAAACATTCTAAAGGACAACATATAATCCCCAGTGTTTCTATCACCATTAGTGCCTATGTTTATAATAATAATAATAATAATAATAATAATAATAATAATAATAATATTTCTGTGCGGTGTCGCGACCTCCAAAAAACAGTGATCGATTACATAAAATGGAACAACCCAGTGACGAAACGGGTACTTTAATAATCATACAGAAGAGCATCTCCTCATCACCTTTTGAAGTAAGTCAACAGAATATATAGATCAAATCTTCAACCTTCCTAGTAGTAGTATTACTAGAAGACACCGATAAAGGAAGATCAATGATGACCTTTGAAAAACTCCTTCACTGAATCGACAGCGTGGAAACAAGACGAAGACGACCAGACTCAGTTCAATGCCAAAAGCAGCAATTCGATCACACGAAGAACTGCCACCACCAGCTACTTTGCACGAGATGTTCGGAAGAACATCACTCGACAAAGTGCTCTCTGTGCCAAGAATGCTCCACGTCGCTAACTTGTATAAACTGCTAACCAAGAACCTTGAAGCAGGTCACAAAGCCAAAGCGCATGAGAGTGCCGTACTACCAATCTCTTTCTCCCTGTCGTCCTAGGGCCAGTCCTCCTTATCGCAGCACAAATCCAAAATCGTTTATTGCAGTGCAGCACATCAACCATGACCACTCCCAAACTCACACTATCCACTACCATAGGAATTTCCATTAAAAACCCCTACAAATTCTACTCCTACTCTTCGAACCAACTTTCGAACAAACCTGAATCACAATAACATTTTGCCACTCAAATAATACGTCTCTCAAATATTCTATTTCTTCCCTGTACTCAAAAAAAGTATGCCCAAACTGTACAAACGCATCTTTTTCCACCTCTGCCATCCCTGATTCCTATCTTCCAATACCTCATAAGTCTGATACTAATGTGCATATAGCAAACCCCTAGCCACCTCATAAATAAAATAATGCCAATGTTTTATAACAATCAAAAAACCTTAAAGTATACCTTTAAACCTTTAGTCATTGGTACAATCCTATCATTTTTCGGGATTCACCAGCAACTGAATAATTCTATCTCACCCTTCCAAACTCCATTCTCACAGGACTTCAATTCGATCATCAAGCAATATTGTTTGTGTAATTTTGTAATGTAATTTTTGTGCGTTTTTTTGTGTTTAGCTGTAACTAACCATCGGAAACCATACATGTAGAGCCAAAGGCTGAATAAACTGAAAGGCCGTTGAATTAACATAAAAAATTGGAAAGTCTTGTATTCTTAATCAGATGAGTTGATTTTTTAAATAGCTTAAATGGATGGAACTGCGGAATAATCGCTCAGTACTTCACAGAAAGGTAACCTTGAATGGAGTACGTTCATTCACATGGGTTATTAACAGTGTCGCGAAGGGCGATACCTACGTTCAACCTCAAAGTTCTCAGGGTGTGAACTTTTCGAAAATCTGTACTTTATGACTTGCCGTAAAGCTAATTTGTCGCCCTATTTATATGTCAAGAAATAGTAAAATGCACATTTTAATTTTAGGAAGAACATGTCTTGGAAACAAATGTTACAAAAAAGATCTATTTTACATAACCTCCTGAAATACTAAACAGTAACATAGCTGTTTCCCGTAATAAAATTCCTTGACGACCTCGGATATGCCATTCAAAGATGCAATACTCATACTCAAGAGAAAAGGAAACGAGAATGAGAAAGGCTTTGCCATTCTGTATCAGCACCGATTATAAATGGACTTGTGTAAAATGTAATGATAACATTTGAAGTCATTTTGGAGAAAATTAAAAAAAGTGCAAATGACCCAGGATGTGGTTCATATTTTCTATCGCTGAATTTCACTTCGTGCAATTACATCCTCTATGGGCTTCTCCCTATTTACGGTATTTATTGGCACCGGTATTCAATTTCATTTGAAGTGCCATGACAAAAAAGACCGCATTTCAGAAGGCTGAAGTCTCTCAAAAAGGCTCTCCCAATCGAATGGTTCATATGCATCTTTACCGCTTTATCGCGAGGAATACCTGCTTCTCCAAGCGGATATCTCGTCATCGGAGCAATTCTTATAAGCTCTTGATTCTTTTTCGGTATAGGGCCAGTTGAGTCTAAATGTTCTGACGGACTTTATGTCTGTTAGCAGAAACCCGGCCAGGAGTTCAGCCTTCTGCAAATATGATCTGCATATTTTTCTAATCGAAAACCAAGGTTTCGTGCCAAACACTAACGTATTGGGTGAGCCAGAGCAAGCCTAGTCCTCCGTATTTCTTGGTCAGATACAATATTTTCTCTGCAGTACACATGTACAGATGTAGATACTGTTTATGATTTGACCATCCGCTTCTCTGAGCATCGACAATAATAGATGATGGAGGTAATTGGACATTATGTAGGTATGAAGTAATGTCAACTTTTGAGTGAACTTTGAAACCACCACATTGCTTCCATTAATTTTGCATTGGATGGTTTATATAGGATGCTATTCTATCACTCTCAGCTACGTTAGCGTATGACGATTTCGGATCAGAAGAATTCTTTCTCCAAATCTTTCCAGATGCGAGTCCTCAATGAACCAGGATCGTTCAGATGTTTAATTTGAAAATATGAACCCTGATCAATGGGCAATATCAAACCGAAGGCCTCAAAACATTCTACTACAATATCAACCAATTCTTAAGCCCATCGGGCATATTTTGCTAACAGCACCAGATCGTTAGCAAATACAGACAATCTCTTTTCCAATAGGGGACATCCTCATTCATTTCCAATTTTTCAAAAAGGCTTTGCAATGAGATTAAAAAGTGGAGATGAGAGGTTCCCTGTTCCACTCTTCTACGACTTGGTACCTCAATGTCTTAGGATGGGTGCCGAATGACGGTGGGAACTTCAGCGTAAGAGTGCATTGAAAAATAGAAAAGGCATCGGTTATCGCTATCCTGGACAGGGCCCTTAGAATCGCCAGATGAGGAACTGTGTCGAATGCTGTGGATATATCTAGCATATCACTAACACCACCGCCTGCTTTCTTCGTGTCACTGACTGCTTCATGAAGAATTTGAATCTTAGCGAAATAGCCTTGGTCGGAGATAAACCCTCTTTGGCAGTGATTTGAACTTCACCTCGGATCGAATGGTTTCTTCATAATGCCCCAAAGGATTCCCCCAAATGACTCTAAAGGTGTGTAGTATTTATGAGTGCAATAGGGACACTATTTAAGTTTTTTGCCCCTAAAGAGAAGGGTTAATAGCTAAAGAAAAAGTTTAAATGTTAAGGAAAAAAGTTCTAGTCCGTGAGGGACGAGTGTGGCGCCTGTGACGCAAGTGCATCGCCGGTATTGCTGCTGCTGCTGCTGCCGTTGGTGCGGTGAGGGCGGGGGGCACAGATCTTGTCAACAATCTCTCTGTGGCTAACTTTGATCTTAACCGGCTCCTGAGCCATGGCATATTTCATCCCAGCTAAGCGACTTTTAATTTTAGCGATTTGCAACGCATATAGATTGATGTCGGGATGCACGTCAAGTATCGTCCCTTTACTACCCTCTTTTAATTCGGAAATTGAATCGGTGGCATAGTACCCAAATGGATTTGTAGTAGTCATTAACCTCATTCCTTTTTAGGGGACGTTGATCGACACTAGCGCAGTCAATGCTCGTTCTAATGCATTTTGTCAATAGCGCTGGACCATTCTTGAAAAGGTCTTGGGCCCGAACATAGTAAGAGTAGCGCTTCCAACCGTGTTTGCCTTGGAAGGACCTTAGGTCAGGTGGCGGTGGGTACTGTAACCGTACATGTATAAGTTAACATGTGGCAATTACAATATTACCCGCGCCGCAGCGAACGCAGTTACAATATTAGCCGCGCCGCCACCGCCACCGGTAACTTCTTATCAGCAAAAGAGGGGTGCGGCTGGCGGGGTAGGTTTTGATGACGTGCGCGGAGGGGAAGGGGGCAGGAAGGTGTTCTGAGGGCAGAACTCGTGAGGCCGCGGTAGGAAACAGCGAAGGAGGCATGGAGATTTTTCCGAGGAGATGGTAGGTGGTGTAGAGCGCACACGTGGTACAACTGGGGTGCGAAATGCTTGTACAAGGGACGGTGCAATATGTATATTAACCAATGAAAGTATTGGAAGTTTTCAGAACGAGAAAAAAAATAACGTGGTGAGATGGAGCCTTTGTGAAGCACGTGCCCGTAAGTAGTAATCTGCTGAAACGCCTCGCTTTGCTGCTTGCACCAGAGGCAAGTAATGAACTAGTTATCAATAACTTCTGTGCTTACCTGTATTCCATAAATGAATTGAGAATTTCGAAGAAATTGGCTATGAAATACAGATTAAGGTAATGTGCATGCAAGTTACAGTCAGAGATTGTTGTTTGGCCATGAACTTTCTTGGGGAAAGACTGATATATTCTCATATTGGCATATTGATAGTAGTTTAATGTTATTTATAGAAGATGTTTGAAGTTACGTATTTTCCTTGGAAGAGAAGCTCACAGATTTTAAAAAGAATCTTTTTATGTTAATGAAAGGAAAGCACAGTTTATATCTTAAAAAAACATATTGCAAGTTAGTATTACGTCCTAAAAAAGCATAAATCAATAGGAGCTATGAATAATTAAACGTGTTATAGAAGTCTTATTTGCTATTGAACCATTGAGGAATTCAAATGAACTTAAGTATCTTAGAATAGATGTTGCAATATTTGGTAATTTTCTATAAGATATAATAGTTGGTACTTTTTTATAGTTTGTCAAGAATTTCTGTTGAATATTCTGTCTTAATAAAAACTATATTTATACAGAATACAATATATTCTTTTGTAAATTCGGAGAAATCCGTGCCAGAAGGGATATATGAGTGTTGATGCAGTGTATGTTGAGGGACAGTTAACTGCAATTTTCATAAACAGAAAGTACTATGACAATTTGTCATGTGAGGGGCATGCATCTTCTCCCTCTGATGTAACATTATCTGCACTCATCTTATCAGAGATCTCATTTATTCAATTTGGTGAATTGTAATTTACTGTTGTCACAGGAAATATTGCTGTAATTTTAATTTGTGTGAAGTTTAAAATTACTTCAGGACAATTTTGCAGTTAATTTTCCTTTGATGTTTTTTTTAATACTGTTAAATGTTTTTTGTTTGTTTTTATGTTTATTTTTTAATGTTATTGTCATTCTGTGATTTATGGTTTGTTTCTCAACGAGTATTCAATTATATGTTGTTTATTGGTCACGACTTTGTAGTTTTTTTCTCAAAATCTCAAAAAGAGCCACGTTCCCTCTAAAATCCCGCACAATCGACCTTCACGTTCTGTTACAGTACAGAGGAGCCGGACAAAATCTCTACGAACTTGACGTAGGTCTCATCCAATTGATCCTGCTATTGAATATTTATTACAGCTCATTTCCCATCTCAGCGAGCTCTTGTTCTGCATTAGTTTGAGAAGTAACTCAGATACTTACCTAAGTTAAAATGATTTCCTTCCAATGAAATCCAGTATTAGAGGATGTGGTTTAGAACCATGAATTATCCACGAACTAAATCACGAATTATCCACTTTTTCAACATGAGGGATCTACAATATGACTTTTCCTGTCGAAAGATTTCAACATTTGCTGTTCTATTACAATACTTGCTTTGAATTGCGTTAGTGTAGAGTAGAAGAGAAAGTAAATGAATTATGGATAGGAATGTAATTAAACGAGCGTGTAAATACGACCAGAATCTTAGTCATATAAGTAGTATACAAGCCACTGTATATGAGACGAAGGTTGAAATACTAACTAGTAGGTCTGGAGGAAAATTCTAGTGGCCGGCTGCTCTGATCGATAGTTTCCCGTGGTTTCTCCGATCAACAACAGGTGAATGCCGGAGCAGTTCCCTAACAAACGGGCTACGGACCGCGCGCGATCTTTCCTTCCTCTTCCCTGTCCTATCCTCACCCCTTATACACACACTTTCACACTCCCGAGGAAAACACGTAATACACTTACGGGACTAATGACATCTGTAGTTGACGCGCCCGGAATCACGAATCAATCAATCTAACTAGTACATTCATAAGCATTTACTATCTACCTCTTTTAAATCTCGCTTCTGAGCGACGAAAGAGTTAAAGCCTAATGAAGTCAATATATTGCACTTATCAATGTCTAACCATCACATTTGATTAACTTTCAATTGTAACGATATTCGAGAACTTTTACCAACTTAGCTACATTAGCTTTGCTGCTGTGTATGTAGCAACTCTGTCCGGAGATCCTAGGGTTCAAATGCGGACAGAGGCGGATTACCGACACTGGCTGTACAGCTAGGTCGATTTTAGCCGCTGTCCGGAGGAAAATTGTAGCGCTCGACTGCTTTAATCGGTAGTTTTCCATCGTTTCTCCAAGCAATAACAGGTGAATGCTGAGTATTACCCTAACAAATGGGCTACGGACCGCGCGCGATCATTCCTTTCTTATCAACCTCTCTCTTTACACAAACACACTTGCTATTATTTCCTGGTTTTAGCAGGAAATCCCCTGGAAACCGACTTTTAGGTCGGCGCCGGATCTCACCATTCAGCAGGGGAGAAGTTCCGCTACTTCCTGGAACATGAAATCTTCATCACACTGACGGGACTAATGGCCATGGCAGTGGACGTGTCCGGATCAATCAGTTGAAAGCTTTTCTAGTTTCAGAGAGTCTGAGGATGAGAGAGAAAGAGAGAGGGGGAAGATATACAAATTACGACAGTACAAATATCTTAATATTTTGCATTAAAAGGCTAATTCCCAGACAATTAATAAAAGACATGACCTATTTTGTGGTAAAGATGGGCGAAACAATGTAGGCTGTCCACAAATCTTATCAAAATGAGGCTACATGATACAATTATCAAAGAATACGCATGTAGATCTTATCGTGTGTTGCTATGCGACTTGAACACATCATATCATGGAATAGAACGTACACGTAATAGTGAGTACCCGAGGATATGTTTCAAGTACTTAGTGGTGATAATATAGTGGAGATTCAACAATATGAAAATCAAGTAAGTTTGAGAACGAGTCTGATCACATTAGTCTAGAATGTTATTTACTTTCCTCGCGTTGTATTTGATACCAGTCTCCGCAGTGTCCTTTGAGGGACAACATCGGGGCATCTATATAAAATTATCCCCAAGGTTAACCTACACAGAGTAACTCATTATGAATGTTACACAGTTCTAGGACTTTTATATAGGTCACTTTTTGCCCTTGAATCGGTTGAAAATTTCATACAACGTAGTTACACATATGACATTTGCCCCTGACTGTTAGGCAACTCGTCATTCGCCGGCATTCGGCAGGTACACTAATAACATTTGACCGCGGCAAATCGTGACCTGCCGAAGACTAGTGCATGGATATTTGCCTAACAGTCAGAGGTAAATATCACATACATAACTTCTTTATATGGCATTTCCGCCCACATGTTTATTGGGGGAAAGTGATGATCTTCGAGCCCATTACATGGTCTCGACATATAAATGAAATTGAATCTGTGATTTCATAAAGGGCATGAGTCAATTTTTTTTTACAAATTGAGTTATGAACATTATTTATCTTCTTGAAGGTCGATACATCGTTGGGTGCACAACGAACACGAGTAATGTCAACCCAGTCTCAGCTACAGACATGTCAAATTCTCGTTGACTGTTCAAAGGGCGTGAGTCGCTGACTCATGCCCATTTTCTCTCAACAGTTGGTAGCTCTGAATTGATACGAGAACATCCTCTTATTCGCTGCACAAACTCAGCTATTGGTTCATTTTGTGGTAGAGGCTATGAGCATGTGTTTATTTTGCAGATTGTGTTTGTGTTTAATATTTCGTTGCTACCTGGGTAATAAAACATTATATTAGTTCTTTCCTTAATGTCATGTACATTTTTTAAATGTATTAGTTTTCGCGCAATAATGTGTGAAATATTAGCAATATTAACAAGTATCCAAAATAGTACTCTAAATCAGCTCCAATTTTTGTTAAACTTTGGTGGGGATAGTGCAAAATGCACTGAATAAGATGGCATAAATGGCATGTTGCTGTATTCTTTTGTTGTTGTAACTCAAAAACCACTCAAATGTAATTTTTTTCGCTTGTCTCTCACGTTGATAATATTTACATTAGCGACGATTTGCGTGCATTAATGCATTTATGAGTACATGTACTTTAAATGATGTCTGATAAAGTCCACGAAAACTTGTTTTCGTGGACGATAAGAGGTTTTGTGCGAAAATGAGATTGAAATTCCTCATTTTCAGATACGATGAAATGCCATCTTCTCGAAAACTACGCCAAATGTAAAACATTTTTTTCCACGGATAGTGCTACATGGACTGAATAACATGGCTTTTTAAGCCACTTTCATGCATTCTTTTGTTTTTCAAAAAATACGGAAATGTATTTTTTTAATTTCTATCACGCTATTTAGTCCAAGCGAATTGTATGCATTATTGCAATTGTGAGCATAATTTCTTCAAATGATTTCATATGAAAACGCAAAGATTTTGGGTGAAAAAGAGCTTTTAAATGCGTATTTTCAGAAACGCTCAAACATTTTCTCAAGAACGGCTCCAAATTTTTCAAACAAAGTCTCCGTTTTGGACAAGGTTTTACTCTTGTATAATATTCTTAAAGTCATGTTTCAGTTATACCACAAGACGACCAAAAATTGAGAAAATGTGGAAAAATGTAGTCTAGTTGGAGACAGATGGTAGCTGGGAAGAGTATGGGGCAAAACGGAAAAGCCAGCCCAGACCAAAGAAATTAGGAATCGAACTACTACGAGAAAGTCCGTGCTATTCTGAATCACCATTAGTTTGCTTTCTCTTATACGTAATTGGAGTAATATACGTAGTATCGAGAAAGTTACGTGATGCTGCGCCAAATCGATTTCGAGATTTAAACATAAATACAAGTTTTGCGGTCCCCTGACGATGAAAAAGATTTTTTTCTTTTCTTTTCAAAACGTCAGTCCGTCCGTCTGTCTGTCCATCCGTCCGTCTGTGAACAACACTAGAGCCTAAACTGTGAGAAGGATTGTGTCCAAAATAGATATTCCCTGGTCCATCTGACTCGACTCCAAGCTAGGCGATTTTGAGAAACATTCTTTTAATTTTGCGGGGACCTTACAAGTATTCCTTGGGATATTTTCAAAATTTTCTCAAAAAAGGCTCTAAATTTTTCTTTAAATTTCTTGTAAGCATAGAGTGAAATACACTTCTAGAGACCGCATAGATCTGATTTTCACTGTTAACCCTGAAAGTTGGGAAATTGAAAATGTTTGATTTTTTGGCATCTTCCTACAATTCAAAATTTAAGGTAAAGATTTTTCCTTCCTCGAAAACAATTTTTTTCTGTAAAAATGAACTAGAAATTCCGCATTTTGAGAAACGTTCAATGTTCTCAAAAACTACTTCAAAAATTTTCATATATGGCATGGCTTCATAGAGGGAAACATTTTTATATAGGACCCTTCTATAACCTACTTGAAAGTTATGTTTCAGTTCTACCATTAGGGAAACGAAAAGTTAAGAAAATGTGAAAAACTGTAGTTTGGGAAGAGATAGATGGCATCTGAGAACAAGAAAGGGGCAAATCCGAAAAGCTAGCCCGCATCAAAGAACTACAGAATGCAATGGATACAGAATGGAACAGACTTTCCCGTATTATTTTTCTATTTCCTTTGGTCTGGGCTAGCTCTTCGGTCTTGCCACACACTCTTGTCAGCTGCCATCTATAGCTGGGCAAAGTACATTTTCTTAATTGACCCTAATAGTAGAATGGAAATGTTATTTTAAGAATCTTAAAGAACAGTAAAACCTCGCCCCAAAGAACAATTTTCTTTGGAAAATTTGTAGCCGTTTTCAAGAAAATGGCGTTTAAGCACTATTGTAATTTCGAAATTTGAAGCTGTTTTTCACAGAAAAGTTTTGAGTTTTCGAAAAGTTCTATTAGAAGTCATTTGAAGCACATTAACTCACAAATACAATAATGTTTACAAATTTCTGGAAAGGTGCTTATATGTGTGAAAGATCTTTAAAAAAAATAGATTTGTGAAATGTTTGAAAAATCGAAAAAATAACCCAAATTGAACTTTACGTCATATTAAATAGTACAATCAGCACTATCCGTTCGAAAATGTTGAAGAAAAATGTGGAGCTATTTTTGAGAAAATGACGTTTGAGCGTTTCTGAAAAGGCGGAATTTTGAGTTAGTTTCCACAGAAAACGGTTGTGTTTTCGAGAAATACTATATGACATTATTTATAGCACATGTACTCGTGAATACAATAATGTGAACGAATCGCCGATACTGTAAATATGAATGACGTGAGAGACAAGTCAAAAAATTAATTTTTTGTAATTTTTGGAAAAACAAAAGAATAGAGCAATATGGCGTTTGTCATCTCACGGAGTACATTTAGCACTATCCCTACCACAAGTTTAAAGATAAGGTTGGAGCCGTTTTTCAGAAAATTTTCAAAATGTCCGGAGAGCTTTATGGTAAGTACCCCCAAATTTTTGAAGAAAGATTTTCAGACAAAATTAAGCCTATGATTCTATTCCTTCTTTGAGAAATCACTCTTTGAAAATCAAATTTCGTCCATTCGCGTTCCATAGATTTGGTAGCAAATATTCCCCAAATAAAAACTTAGAATAAAGGTAAATAATATTTCGATTTGCAGGCCAGAGTACACTGAATCGAATGCTTTTATTCTAGAATACCAGAACAACCTACAGCGGAGTAATTTAGAAAAGAGTAAATGTGTGCAAACGCGAAAAATGGCGCACGGCGTGAAACAAAAATGACCGTCATTTGTAAATCACTTACAATAAAAAAAGTTTATGTTTTTGAACAGCCAAAACATAAGGAAATTTATGTACAAAATATGATTTTTTTTCGAAATGGTCGAGAGACCAATTTATTAAATTCTGGTTCACGTAAAATGGATTGACCCTATCGCACTCGAATATCGAGCTCGAAATTTCGCGTTTTTAGAAACGCTCAAACGCCATTATCTCGAAAACGGCTTCATGTTTTTTGAAACCTTTTTGAAAGGATATTGCTAAAGGGACTGAATAACAATGCTAAAATGTAACTTTGATGTAATCCTTTACTTTTAAAAAATTGAACAAAAGTTTTTTTTAACCTGTCATATCAATATTTATATTACGGGCATTTTTATACAATATTGCAATTGCGAATACAATTGCTTCAAATTATTTCTAATGCAGTTTATCGAAATCTCAAAAACTTGTGTGAAAATGAGCTTCAAAGTGCGAATCTTCAGAAACGCTTGGACAGTTGGACCCTTTTTTTAAGAAAATATTTGTTTAATATTTGCGTATATTTCTTGCAAAATTACTTAAAAACTACTCACATTCTCGAAAATATGTTCCTAACCTTATTTTAAGATGTCTTTGAGAAACAGAGTTTATTAAGAAACTAGTGGCTAGTGGTGCTACAGAATGGCACAGACTTTCCCGTATTAGTTTTCAATTTCCTTTGGTCTCGGCTAGCCATTCGGACTTGCCATATACTCTTGCCAGCTGCCATCAATTGCCGCCCAAATTATTTTTTTAAACATTTTCTTAATTTTTCGGTTTCGTAATAGTAGAACGGAAATGTTATGTTAAGAATATTAAAGAATAAGGAAACTTCGCCCTAAATGGTAATTTTCTTTGACAAATTTGGAGCCGTTTTCAAGACAATGGAGTTTCAGTGCTACTGTTAACGCGAAATTTGAAGCTCTTTTTCACAGGGATCTTTTGTTTTCGAAAAACTTTGAAGTAATTTAAAGCACATAAACTCACAAAAACAATAGTGTTTACAAATTGTGTGAAATGTATTTATAACGGTGTGAGAGATTGAAAAAATAAAAAAAATACTTCAAAATACTCAAAATGAACTTAAATGAAAAGTCATATTAAAAAATGCAATTAGCACTATCCGTTCGAAAAGTTTTAAGAAAAAATTTGGAGCCATTTATGAAAAAATGGCTTTTGAACGTTTTTGAAAATAAGGAATTTCGAGCTAGTTTTCACAATATTTTCATTCGTTGCAAATCGCCGCGACAAATCGCCCGTTCACATTATTATATACGTATTTATAAGTGAAAGTGCTTTAAATAATGTCAAGTAAAGTTTCTCGAAAACTCTACCGTTTTCTGTAAAAACTAGCCGAAAATGCAAGCTTAGCCGAAGTGCTTCAGATGACTTCAAATGAAGTTTCTTGAACACTCAAAACTTTTCGGTGAAAAAGTGCTTCAAATTTCGCACGTTTAGTAGCAGCATGCAAATTTAACACGCTTAAACGCCATTTTCTGGAAAACGGCTCCAAAATTTTCAATGAAATTTGCCATTTAGGACGAGGTGTTACTGTTCTTTAATATTCTAAAATTAATATTTCCGTTCTACCATTAGGAAAGCGAAAAATTAAGAAAATTTCCAAAAAAATGTACTTTGGGCGGCGATAGATGGCAGCTGGCACGAGTATGTGGCAATTTGGAATAGCTAGCCAAGTTCAAAGGAAACAGAAAACTAATATGGGAAAGTCTGTGCCATTCTGTAGCACCACTAGTTTACAAGTTCTTTACGCTATCGGTCGGAGACGTTTAATTAAAAACATTGGAGCCATTTTTGAAAAAATTTTGAAAATGTCGAAACTTAAGATAAAAAAAATTGCAGGTCCTCGAGTTCCTTCCAATCGATCGAGGAATATCAATTTTGGAAAAAAATCATTGAACGGTTTAGGCACCAGCACTGAGTACACACAAACGTACGCATAGACAGAGAAAAGTTTCATCGTCAATCTATTTTTCGATATCAAGGATCCACAAAACATGGATTCGGACTACACAAGGGTTAGAGGAAGTAATTTATTACATATTTCAAGATTTATCCACTGTTTCTTTATCTGTTGATTCCTGACACATGATTATAATACTTTCTTTTGACGAAGCAAGGCGAGAAAAAGGAAAAATTAATTTATCTTCTTAGTCAATATTATACTTTATTTTACCCTTCGGTAGTTAATAAGATGAGAAGTGCCTGGTAAACAAATAAATTTGCTCATCTGTAGCTCTGTGTAACAATACTTCAAGTGAGATTCATATTATTCCGCAATGAATACATGAGAGCTTTTTTATACTCACACCATTATTGCTTTAATTTTAATTTTTTATTTTACTGGAAAGCTGCGTTCGAAACATTTTAGAATGTACCTCCACACTTCGCCGGAGCTGAAAACGAGACCAACAATAGTGGTTTCAGTGTCAAAACATTTGAAAGCAACTCCCCTTTAGAAAATATTTATTAGATACTTGAAACAATTTTTGTACAAAATATCGTGGAATACTCAAATAACTAAAGAACATGACAGAACTAGTGATTACATGAAAGCAATATACAGAATAAAGAGGTATGTTCAAACAAAAGATATCTGTTAAGTTACTAATAGATACCAGTGGTTTTAGTGAATAATCCTCATCTATATGTAATTGTAAAATTTGTTTTCTGAGTTTTAAAAGGTAAAAAACAGACGAGAGCAAATAAAAAAAATTGCCTTGGAACTTGTGTGGGAAAAATCACTTATTAGAAAACAATAGAGGCGGTAGCTTCTTCCGACCCCACTTTTGAAGACAGCAAGCAGTGATCGCCGTTCACCAGTAACGGAGGCTCGTAATCTTGAGACTGAGCTCTAGAAACTGTGATGTCCGCCATCAATTGAGCCCGTAGCGGCGGAGGGGGAACCTGTGGAACCTCGCTATAAAAAGGGGTCGCGCACGTACAACGGCAGTCACTCGCTGGCCGGAGAGCAGTGAAGTTCTGTTGCACTTCGTTCGTTTCTTGTCTGTGGTGAGTTACGCCAAGCGCCATTCGAACGAGCAGTTGAAGTTTAATTGTTGAAAGAGTGCCTCTTTCTCCGCTGAACTACTCGTATCGACGAAAATTCTCGTTGTTTCGACGTCTGCCTGAACTCGCAGGAAGTTAGCAGACAACCGGAACGACAAAGTACGGATTAAGACGCCAGTGAACAATTTGTGTTTGGTGACTGTGATTTGCTTTTATAGAAGAAAATTAACCAAAATGTGTATCCCATCTCGCGTTGATGAGAGGAATGCCATTGAACTGTGGTCAGGGTTGAATCAACAACAAATTAGAAATCAGAAGAAGAAAGCAATTCAAGAACATCAAACCATCATGAAAAATGATCCCATTTTGGCAGAAGTAGCATCAAAAGCAAATTACCACATCAAACAAGATATCTTGGCCATATCCACGGCATACTATAAATTAGTTCTAAATGCTTTGTCTGATTTGGCTACCAAGTTCCAAGATTCAAAAATGTACAGGTCAGTAATAATTTTATCGGTATCATATTATTGCATGGAATTTACTTCAGAAAATATGTGGTATGGTAGGGCTATTTCACGTTCAGAAGCTTTTAGGTACTTCCATCGTTTTAGTCTTCTAAAAAAGCCTACTATAATTTATAGGAAAATTGTTTATATACTTTTTATTATGCAGATAACGGATTTTAGTTACGGTGTCGAAAAGAGATATTTGAAATTTATTGAAACATGGGATTTTCTATGGTGTAGGAAAATCATCATTGGTATTTGTAGACAAATGGGGATGATGTATTTGTACTCCCGCTCTCGTTCATCGTATTATTTGATTGGATGCTGCTATGGAGCTGTCCTACGGTTGCGCGGTCCCACGGTCGCCTAACAATAAAATTTCAAATACTTTGGAATCAATTTTACGCGAGGAAAAAGTTAGTTTTCATTGGAGTAACCGGAGTGAGGGTTATTTATTTAATTCGTTAATTTGCGCGTGCATAGTAAAATAGAGGTTGTGTAAATAAAAAAAATTAATTCGAAGACATCTTTTATCAAGTAATAAATAATATTAAAATTAATCATTACTCACGCCTTGTTTAAAGTGAAGACTACAGAATCAATGCTTTCATCCCTAAATATTTTTAATAATTACATTTTTTCGTAAGGTTAAGAACATTCATGTTTTCATGTAGTCCTTCCAAGGTTCTGCTTACTTTACAAGAAAATTGGTAATAGTATGCATTTCTCTTGTGTTTACAGAATTGTCTTCTGCACCACACAACCTGCACATGTTGTAACACTTCTTGCTGTTATGACTGTTGCTACTCTTATTGTCCCTGGTGAAAAGCCTGAAGACTGTGTAGCAAGCAAATCAGTCAAGCCGTCACCCTTCTTTTACTTGGTGTATTTGGCTTCCTTCATGATGCATTTTGGTGCGCAGATGTGGATGACTTTTGTATCAGGTTTGTAATATTCTTATTTATTTCATACTGGTCAAATATTTCTGATACATACATAAACGTCCGCAAAACAATAGTAAATGTATTTATTCTCATTTTTCAATTAATTTCTAGGGCTTTCTTTGTATTTTGCTGTTCCTCGTCATACATTTGGGGAAGTTCAGAAAGTTTTGTTTCCTAAGTACTTTGGAATCAACAGTGTTTTGAGCTTAGTGACAATTGTTATGTTTGTGAAGCTCCATCCCAGTGCATCTTGGGATTTATACACAGGAGTACAGGTTAGTAAATAACATAGTTTGAAATTGATTCGTTTATAAACTGAATACTTCATATAAAACATTTTTTTAAAAGGCATTGTCAAATTAGCACTACTTTTAACTCCGATGCTATTACTGTAAATTTTGAAATGTCTTCATATCAGCTAAACATTTTGAGCTAACATCAGCTAAACATAATTTAATATTATTTAATTTCATTTGTTATGTTTTAGGTTGGCTGCATGGCTTTCTGCTTCTTATTGGAGCTGATCTTACGCCTGTACTTTGCTCCTCCCCTTCTGAGCTTGATTGCTTCCAAGAATGCAATGGAGAAAGCTGCAGGAGTTGGACTGGAAGTTGGAAAATATGACCCAGGCCCATTGGCTCACTGCCCTCATTACCTGAAGATTCACAAGGCCTTTAGAAAGGTCCACATGATCATTGCCATGGGTAATCTAGTCACCATGGCTTGCACAGCTGTTCATCTTCATTATCTGTCTGAAAAAATTTGTAATGCTCTCATATGAGTACCTATGATTAATCATAATTTGATAGATCTGATTATTCATTTTTCTCATCGTGCTTGCATTCATCTCGTATTAAATGTCTCAATAATAATCTTGCCATATCATCATATATCACAATAAATTTTCAATTTGGTTTCCACCAAATTTAATAATATATGAAGTTGGTTCTCATAGAACTCTAAATAACATATAATCCAATGTGTAAAGTACAAATGGCATGAAAAATGTTGAATAAATCTTGATTAGTGAGAATGATTAATTCACTTGCTTTTGTGTGGTTAATAATTAATTTAGCAACTGTATAATATTATTTTATTCACATTAATTATTCACTTGCTACTTAGAGTGAATCTGCTTTTCAGTGATGAAGACCAAAAGACTGTGAGCTGCTAAAATCAGTTTGCCTTAAATGCTCTCTTTAAGGGATGATGTCCTTCTGTAGAATATTTATATTATATTAGTTTATCACAACATATTTTCATCTTGTTGCACTGTTGTTTTCTAAAATATTGTGGAAATAGGGTTAAAATACACTTTTTCTCTACAATGAAAACTCTAATTTGCCATCTGTACTTCTACACAGCAATCTCAGTTTCATGAACATGAGATAAAAATAAGATAGGGAATGTAGCTGTATATTTCATACTCATAGAAAATAAATTTGTGTGACCATGTGAGAGTAAAACTTTGAGTAGCTGATGCACATCCTCATAAAATTTGAGGTGCCATCAACAAAATTTTCATTGTTTTTATAGATGAAGAGCTGACAGTGTTGAACACATTGATTTGAATGAAAGTAATATTGTGCAAAATTTCCATTCTGAATATACAGTGTTCAATTATGTTTAGGATAATTACATAGAGACTATCAAATTTTTTTTGTCTAGTTTCTTCAATTTTTCTGTCAGCCCTTCAGTTTTCACTAGCTGATATCTAGTCCTTACATTACTTTTTCATGTGGTTGTGTGTGTTGTGTGAGTGCAGAAAATACTGTACACGCTCTTAACTTATTTTCATAATTTGTCAGTATTATTTGCACATTAATTTAAACATTTTTTACTGAATATGAAAATAATTGTGAATTGTAATTCATTATAAAAAAGAAATTGTTCTATAAACAGAAAATTTTAAAATGGCTCATTTTAATTTCTCCTTTTACCTTCCAAACAACCATCCAACAACATCAACCATCCAAATAATCATAAGGTTTATCTGATTTTTCTATCAATAGAAATGTTTAAATTTCCTCTTTCTATTACACATGTTGACTGCATTGAATGTATTGAAAGAAATTGTCTCTATATTCTTGTCTCAAAATGATTTCCTTTCTTTTATTTATCTTGCATACTTAACTGCTTGGTCTTTGTAAGTTCAAAAAAGGGGTGATTCTCATTTCTGCTTCTTTTGTCAAAGATCAGATGTCCAAATAATTCATTTCACTTGTGAAACTAAGTAATTGTTTATCAGTTTAAAATAACTCTATAAGATGACGGAAATGTGTAGTTATTATGCTGTTTTTCTTAAATTTGTATTGATTTTAGAGAGATTTAAGCTACATTCATTATTTCATTTCAATTCTGTGTTCTGAGACATTTCAGCCAAATGCAATTACAATTGTGCCTAACATTTCTAATTATTATCCAAAATAAAATGTGTGTAGACCTTTTAGTAGACACTTTTTTAAATAATAGTTAATATGGAACAGGAATGATGGCATGAGACATTTTTGTATCTATTTTTTGTAGACTACTCTGCGAGGTAAATTTGTAACATTTATCTATGAGAAACTGAACTATCTTTTATGTAGTTAAGCAGATAGCATTGGAAAAACTAAACTACAAATAAGGAAACAAAATTAAAATGTTTCTGTAAAAATCCTAAAAATGTTTGCTTTCTGTTTAAAGGTCAGTTACTGCAACCCTTATTCATCCTCCCTTACATAGTGTTACAAACAGATGTTCGTTAAAAGGCTATTCAAAGAATATTGTAATAATTTACACAAACAAGTAACTTGGTTATGAAAATCAATTTAGATTCCTTTCTCTTCCTTTCATTGTATTTATGTTCTTATTTTTATCAACATAATACTTGTTCTTAATCCTAGTATCCCTATTTTCCTTGATTGTATTTTTTTCTGAGCAAAATACATAAAACATGAATAGCTTATCAAACCACTTATACATTAATATTGTAGTTATACACTCATATTATGCAAAAGGAATTCAACCTGCAGTAAATGTACTCAAAAATAAATAAAGAATATGGAACTTTGTGCACAAATCAATTCTGCTTTTTAGAAGTATATATTCATCTATTTCTTAAAAATAAAGTGTAATTGTTCTACAAAATTGTGAGTGGTATAACCTAGTGAAGTAGATGAGACACACTTCATTGACAATATCAGGAACATACAGAACTCATGGAAACTCATAAGCCAAGTAGCTTTCATATCAAAAGTTTTCTTGAAACTGTTTGTACATACAGTGCACTACTCACAAAATTATGTGACATTAAGCATAAGCTTCATTTTTCCAGAAGTTACACAGAAGTATTTTTTTTAATTACTCCATTGTCATTAATATTTACATTTTTTACATACCCTTGTCATTCTTTTTTAGAGTTGTATTGTATGATTTAATATGTTTCTAAACTCAGAAGCTTCAAAATATCTCTGTTGATAGTTTTTAAAAATTCTAAAAGTTAGAATCCAAAAATTGCAAATTTCTGAAAAGCAAAGCAAATTTTCTCAAAAAGGGCTTCAATTCTTTCCTCCTCCCTTTCCTAAAAAGTAGTCTTCTTTGGCTTCAACACTTACTAGTATAGTCAAAATTAGTCAATTTTAGTGGCCCTTGAGCCAATTTTTTTTACTCCATTCTTTCCAACTGTGGACATTATTGGCTTAGCAAGCAAGACTGCAAAACTAAAATTGTCTTGTACATTTCATCAACTTTTCTAAAAATCTATAAAATAATTACATCCTTGTGATTGTATTGTAAAGCTTGATCAACTTCTTGGATAAAACGTCTCCTTAAGCAATAAACTAGTGGTGTTGCAATAGCACATACTTTCTCTCATTATTTCCAACTTTTCCCATTTTCGAAAATTCAGACAGTTCCACCAAAATATGCACAATAATAGAGAATTCACCAATAATGGGACCAGCCCCATTGCCTTTATCATTCTGTGCTACATACAAGAAAAACATTTAGAGTCGTTTTTGAGAAAATTATTGTTTACAATTTAAAAAATTCCTATTTTCACACAAAATTACAAACTCTCATATTTTCAAAAAATTGAACTTGATCTTTATTGAAGTTCTGTTTTTTATGAACAAATTTCATTACGAAACAACTTCATTATAGTAGTTGTAGGAAGACGCCAAAAAATGTTGAACCTCCGCAATTTTCGAAAATTCAGGGAGTGGGAGGAAAGTTAGACCTTCTTCATTTCTATATGCGTCGTTTGTCCAATCAGAGGAAAAACTTAAAGAAAAATCTTGAGTAATTTTTGAGAAAATTTGGAAAACGTTGAGGTTTCAAGTAAAGTACCCCCAAAATATAAACCAACCGTTTCAAATTCAAAGGGGCAACAATGTCAATCAGATCGATCGGGGAATATCAGTTTTGGTTAAAATTATGCATACGGTTTAGCCAGTAGCATTGTTCACTGACGAACAGACGTTTTGCCGGCAATCGATTTTTCGGTATCAAAGACCCACCACTAAACGTGAATTTTGAACACACATGATGGAAGAACTAATTTACTAAATATAGCAACAAGATTTTTTCTGTCGAAATATAGCTGCTTTCTCGCAGCATTACAATACTTTCTCTACACCGTATTTTCGGTATCATGGGCCCACCAAAAAGGCTATTTCTAATAAAGTGTCCAAATCTATTTTCCGCATCATTAGTAATTACATTACTGAAAAGCCCAGAAATAAAAAGTAGGAATAATTTGGTAAAACAAGAGCACATCACCCACTCAGTTCAATTGAAAGGTTCCATTTGCTCGTATGGAGACCGAAGGATTTCCAAGTGTCACGACCACGCATTTTGGGCTAGTGAAAAATCTGAGAGATTACCAGCGGCATAGCGTCAGGGGACGCTGAGATTCTGAGCATCCCCGTATACAATATTAATAAAGAACCCTAAATACTGTATTGATAATCTGACAAGTGGTCCGTTGAGCGAAACACGTTTTGTATTAATTTTTAAATTGATTTCCCGTGATTGAATTCGGCCTGTGATTGCTTGGAAGCTAAAATGCTTCTAGCGTCTGCCGCGAGATTGCGACGAGCAATGACGTATGCGCAGATGGTCAGGCAGATGGTCCCCTCTCCCCTCTTCACCCCTGGCCCAGGGAAACCCGACTGCTTTACGCTAGTATCCACTGCGGAAAGAAGCTCGTTTGTGCACGAGAGCGCAGCACACTTCCAGCGGTCAGTAAATTATCTCTCTCTCACTCCGTTTGATCATGGGCACTAACTGTGGAAATAGTGCCTGTCTACTATTTCTTAATTAATACCCAAGAAATTGAATTATCCCTTAAATATATTCCATATTATTTTCGTTTTCAATGTGTATATTAACAAGTGGTCTCATTGCCACTCGCGTATAAGAATTAAAGCTATATGCTTAATCAATATCCAAGAAATTGAATTATCCCTTAAATAGGTTCCATATTATTTTAGTCTGCAATGTATAAATTAACAAGTGGTCTCATTGCCATTCACGTATAAGAATTAAAGCTGAGCCATTGTAAAATTTGCTTCCAAGACATCGGCAGTCCTGACTGCTGCGAGGATTTTGTGGGAAGCGCCTACACCGTCGTAAGCAATCGAGATCGTGGAAGTAGTTCCAGTGTATCTGCCTTGTGTTGCGTTCACCTGTTAGACGATGTAGTTGACAGTGACATTTTGTGTGTGATTGTTGAGCATCCCCAAAGATGCGAGTCACGCTACGCCACTGGCGATTACGATACTTCCTCCAAATGGCAAACTCCAGTGAGTGGCACAGACTTTGTCGTACTAGTTGTTTTCTAATGTCTTTGGTCTGGGCTAACTTTTCGGTCTTGTCCCATTATCTTGCCATTTGCCATCTACCGCCGCTCAAGTACACGTTTTCAATTTTTCGCTTTCCCTAATGGTAGAACCGAAATATTACCTTAAGAATATTGAACAAGAGTAAAACCTCGTCCTATATGGAATTTTTCGTTGAAAAATTTGAAGCCGTTTCTAAGGAAATGTCTTTTAAGCGTTACTTAAAATGCGAAAATTGAAGCTCTTTTACAGCGAAAACTTTTGAGTTTCCGAGAAACTTCATCGGAAGTCATTTGAAGCAACTCCACTCACAAATACAATTATGTACACAAATTGCTGGAAATGTGCATATTACCGGCGTGAGAGAGCTTAAAAACTACATTTGCATAATTTTTGGAAAACCAAAAGAATAGGGCAAAATTACTTTTATTTCATCTTAGTGTATTTAGTACTATGTTTTACGTATTGTAATGGAATTATTCCTTTGAATTAGGTTTTTTATTTCTATGAACATCTAAAATTTTATTTATTTACTTCTATTTATGCCCTTTACTCCTTTACTTTCTCCAAATATATTGTTTTCTTCAAATGCACTTGAGTTTTTATTGGAGCTTGGAGCAACTCACACTCGAATCTCGCCCTTAGTTCCCGATTTCCCATTTTCAGGAAATCAACATAAATTTTGCTTATTTTGCACGACGACCCAACGGACAGTGGGAACCCACGCTGCCGCCCGCCAGTCAGGTAAACTAGTGGTGCTACAGAATGGCACAGACTTTCCCGTATTAGTTTTCTATTTTCCTGGGTCTTCGCTAGCTATTCGGAATTGCCACATACTCTTTCTTGCCAGCTACCATCTATCATCGCCAAAAGTACATTTTTTTGTCATTTTCTTAATTTTTCGGTTTCCTATAGGTAGAACGGAAACATTAATTTTAGAATATTAAAGAACACAAAAACCTAGCCGTAAATGGCAATTTTCTTTTAAAAATTATGTGCCGTTTAAGAGAAAATGGCGTTTTAGCACTACTAAAAATGCAAAATTTGAAGCTCATTTTCACAGAAAATTTTTGAGTTTTCAAAATACTTTATTTGAAGTTATTTAAAGCACTTACACTCACAAATATAATCATCTTTACAAATTGCGGATAATGTGCATATTAAAGATGTGAGAGATCTTTCAAAAAATTTACATTTATATAATTTTTGAAAAAAACAAAAAAAATCAAAATAAACTTCACGCTATACTAATGAGTGTAATTAGCACTATCCGTTACAAAAGTTTCAAGAAAAAAATTGCAGCCATATACGTGAAAATGACGTTTGAGCATTTCTGAAAATGCCGAAATTTGAGCTACTTTTCACAGAAAACGGTAGTGTTTTCGAGAAACTTTACTTGACATTATTTAAAGCATATATACTCGTAAATATAATAATGTAAAAAAATCGCCGATAATGTAAATATTAACGACGTGAGAGACAAGTAAAAAAATTTACATTTTAGTAATTTTTGAAAAAAACAACCGATAGACCAAAATGGCTTTTATGTCTTTATTGATAGAGTACATTTACCACTATCCCTACCAAAAGTTTAAAGAAAAAATTTGGAGCCGTTTTTGAGAAAATTTTGTTTTTGTAATTTTTTTAAAATTGCACATATTGCACGCAATATTGCACGAAAACTACCTAAATTGTGAAAAACATTTACATGACCTTTATTTAAGAACTCAATATGCAGAGCAAATTTTATTTGAAGAAAAAATCTCTATCTTCAATTTTGTAGTTGGAGAAAGACGCCGAAAAAAATTCAAACTTTCACAATTTTCGAAAATTCAGAGCTGTACGTGAAAATCGGACCTTGGCGGACCTATGGCCAAAGTGTATTTTCCTCTATTTATTTATTTATTTATTATTTATTTATTTACGTCAAAAACAGTTAAAAACTGCGTATGACGAGCTATGGGGAGAAGTGAATTTTTCATACAAGAAATTTATACATATATATTCATACATATTCATATATATTCATATATATATATATATATATATATATATATATATATATATATATATATTCATATATATATTCATATATATATGATATATATTCATATATTCATATATATCATATGATATATATATTCATATATATATTCATACAAGAAATTTAAAGAAAAAATTTGGAGCCGTTTTTGAGAAAATGTTGAAAATCCCCGGGGGGCTTCATATAAAGTACCCCCAAATTTTAAATAATCTTTTTCAAAATCACAAAGGTTCGACTAGAATCAGATCGACTGGGGAATATCAATTTTGAAGAAAATCGACCAACGGTTTAGGCGCTAGCGTTGACCATAGACGGACAGACGGACGGAATGCCGTCAATCGATTTTTAAGTATAAAGAAGCAACAAATCATGAATTTTGACCATACCACGAGATAGAGGATTTTTTTTTCTTAATTTAGCAACTGGTTTTATCCACTTATTCGTTTTCACGGCCCGGCAATTCATTTTTTTCCGCCGAAAATTGGCCATTTTTTCGCGCAGCATTACATAACTTTCCCTATACTACGTATATCACTCCGTGTATACGTACGTATACGGGAAAGTAAAAAGAGGCGATTGGGACGCCACAATATTTAGCAGCAAAAGCATGAAAATATTACTATTTTGAATGTTTATATGAATAAGTTGTAAGTCATATTAAATAAAAAATCGATCTTTGCACTATTAAGAAATGTATTCTCTAGTATTACTAACAGTTCTTGGTTTCTTCGTACTCACTTGATGTTCTTCAAATTTAATGTTCAAAGGTAATTTGCACGTTTATTTAAGAAAATGCACAAGGGATACTTCACTCATACGACTCTTACGACTTCACAACGATTCTGCCGGGCAATATTCATTTTACTTTCTCGTATACGTAAGCATATACGGAGTAATATGCTTAGTATAGGGAAAGTTATGTAATGCTGCGGAAAAACGATTTCGAGATTTCTACGGAAATACAAGTTTTGGGGTCCCCTGGTACCGAAAAGGTGATTCTTTTCAAAACTTCCGTCCGTCTGTCCGTCCATCTGTCAGTCTGTGAACACTGCTATACTGCGATTTTTCTAAGAGCGACCCTCAAGGCCACTCAAATCCCATCTTCGCGAAGGAATATGTCACGACATTTCGCGTCTTTTCTGGGTCTTGCCGGTAGAAGACGCATGATCGCAAGCACTGCTTCATACGGTCGCGATCGCGCGAAATCTAGCGGAACGACTGAGAAAGACGCGAAATGCCGTGACATATTACATCGCGAAGATGGGATTTTAGTGGCCTTGAGGGTCGCTCTTAGAAAAATCGCAATACAGTGCCTAAACCATACGTACGATTTCTTCCAAAATGGATATTCCCCTATCGATCTACTTCCACTCGAGGCGCTGTGATTTTGAAAAACTTTCTTCAAAATTTGGGAGTGCTTCACATGAAGCTCCCCGAACATTTTAAACATTTTCTCAAAACCTGCTTCAATTTTTTTCTTTAAATTCTTGTAAGAATAAAATACACTTATTAAGGTGGCATAGGTCCGATTTTCACGGTTAACTCTGAATTTTCAAAAGTTTGAATTTTTTCGGCGTCTTCCTACAACTACAATATTGAAGATAGACATTCTTGCTTCAAATAAAATTTGTTCTCCCAAGTGAGTTCTTTCATTAAGATCATGTACGGTTTTTTGAAAATGTTAGTAGTTTTCACGCAATATTGCGCGAAATATTTGCAAACGGTTCCAAATTTTTTCTTTAAACATTTCCTAGGGATACTGTTAAATGTACTCAAAGAGATTACATAAAGGCCATATTGCTCTATTCTTTAATTTTGAAAAAATTACAAAAATGTATTTTTTTGTAATTACAATGTATTTTTTGTCTCTCACGTCGGTAATATTTAAATTAGCGGCGATTTGTTGACATTATTATATTAATGCGTACATGTGCTTTTAATAATTGCTTATAAAGTTTCTCAACAACTCGTTTTCTGTTAAACTAGCTCAAAATTCCGAATTTTCAGAAACGCTCAAACGCCATTTTCTCCAAAATGGCTCCAAATTATTCTTCAAAGTTGTCGAACAGATAGTGCCATTTCTACTCTTTAATGTGACGTCAAGTTCATTTTGGGGTATTTTTTCGTTTTTTCAAAAATTACACAAATGTAATTTTTTTGAAAGTTTTCTCATACCCTTAATATTCATATTTTCCAGCAATTTATAACCACTATTGTATTTGAAAATTAAAGTGCTTCAAATGACATTTTAAGAAAACTCAAAAATTGTCTGTGAAAAAGAGCTTCAGGCATCAGTTTGCGTCACAACGTTAGTGAGAATTTTAAATGCAGACATACCAAAATTATGTAATACTATTAATAATATCTTTATTTCTGGCGAGGCTCAGGCAGTAAGGCCTGCTCTTCCGCCTAACCACTAATTACCGCTAAAATTATGTCTTTGTTATAAGTCATTGAAACAGATATATGAAGCATTTATTGTAAATATTGCATCTTTTACACCTTCGTGTTATTTTTTATTGGTTACCGTTGACATTTGTCACTTTATACCACTTTCAAAATGTTTCTCAACACTCCTCGCACTCTATGAAACATAACAGGCACGTCTTGTTTGGCTTTTCTAACGAAGTGCCCGTGCTGTGGTCACGTGGTTCGTGACGCAAACTGGTGCTGCGCAGAACGAGCAAAAATGGGTGCGCCGGAGCATAGCCCGCTAGAATGAGCTGCTGGAGTAATACCAATATCTTTCCCACGAAGTCTACAAGACTTGTAGACTTCGTGATCTTTCCACCATGGGATGTTTCAATTGAAACGACGGGAAGATTCGGAAAGAAACCAATCGCTCAGTTGTCAGTACAATAAGGGTGTCAATGGAGCGTTGACAGCTATTGTTAGGAGAGACGTGTGGCGCAATTCCACGGGCATCACAGGAGAAATACATTCCGGTTTGTTTACATTTAGTGCTTCATTCTCACGATGGATAAAGAATAGGACAAATCCATTTTAGCAGTGCAAGGTCATCTCTGCCATATCCCGCTATACTGCGATTTTTCTAAGAGCGACTCTCAAGGAAACTCAAATCCCATCTTCGCGAAGAAATATGTCACGGTATTTCGCGTCTTTTCTCGGTCTTGCCGGTAGAAGTCGCATGATCGCAAGCACTGCTTCATACGGTCGCGATCGTGCGAAATCTAGCGGAACGACTGAGAAAGACGCGAAATGCCGTGACATATTCCATCGCGATGATGGGATTTGAGTTTCCTTGAGAGTCGCTCTTAGAAAAATCGCAGTATAGTATGTATACGAGCGGGCTGTCTCTTACTCGTCCGTCATCCCGATCTAGAGCACCAACTGCCACTTAGTCAGGTGCGCATATCTGATTGTGGAGGATGCTCCAAGATTATGCTGTCTATAAGGACTCTTGTGCGGATTTTCGACACTTGCTATATAACTATAGAGCGTCCAAGCATTTGATTGCAGTACAGCGCTTATGGAGGACAGCGTTGCCACTTCTCGCTCAGCGCTTACGCGCAACACTTGCCATGATAAATACGCAAATTGATATGGAATTTTACAGACTTGTTCAAAACGATTCGAAATCCATAAATATTAATTTCAATATGCAATGAAGCATTGTAAGTAGTGGTTGTGCGACAATTAGTATTCAGACTTGCTGCCTGTCGAAGTGCGGAAACCTCTACGCGCTGCCTGTCCTGCGGCCGTACTCGTATGACATGTAGGGTGTTAAAAATGAGTGTTTACATGGCTGATTCGGAAAGACGAGGTCGAACACATGCATGAATAATATAAATACAACTAATTATTGAAGTATACAAGTTACCAAAGATTTTGACAATTTTTATACGGTACTATTTCTTAAATCAGTATAACAAACTATCCTTTACAATGTAAGATTCTTTACGGTTTCTTATAATAAATGGCCGAATTCTAATGTACTTTTGAATCACTTTCAAATATTACATACGTTTCAGTAAAATAATTGTCATCAAGTAATACAATTTTCACTTACCAAATACGAGTATCAATTTTGTAACGGTGAGACCCCTTCTATTCCTTCACATGTTTCACTCACGTTCTCTTCTTCTGATAAACCAGAGGAGTCAGATGACGAAGACGACGATGTTGATACATGAATTACAAATTCGTCTACATCATCTTGTAATTCATCGGCTTTCCACATCTCATTTTCAATTTTTACTACGTGAGAAATGTAGTTTTGCCAATTTTCCTGTGTCACTTGTTTGAAACCTTCGCGTATAAGGGGTTCCATTTCATTCACCTTGAATGAAGTATTCCTCATTGCTACATAGTGTTTTACCTGTGCCCATACCATTTCAATGGGGTTCAGTTCACAGAGGTAAGGAGGTAGCCGTAACACTTCACATCCACCTGCCTTTGCAATTTCATCAATTTTAAATTTGTCGTATTTTGATTTCTCTGTTTGGACAATGGATAGTAAATCTCGCTTCAATAGACCTTCTTCATGAGCAATGTTTTTTTCCTGTAGCCATATCTGGATAGACTCTTTTCTCCACTTGCTCGTTGGCAAAGCCTCGCATTTTCTGGAGTGATATGGAGCGTTGTCTATCACTATTACGGAGCCCTTCGGTACGTTAGGTAGCAATGTATGCTCAAACCACTGTTCGTAAAGTTCTCCATCCACTTCATCGTGAGCATCTGCAGAGTTTTTTTTTTTGCACAACATTACCAATTCTGCTCCAACTAAAAATCCCTCGCTGCTTCCAGCATGTAATACAGCGAAACGAGGACCCCTGGAGGTTGGTGATTTGAGACCAACACTCAAACCTGCAAGAAAAGCTTGGCGAGGTGTTTTAATTTCAGTATCTCGCCAAGCTTTTTGAGCACTGTGCCCAACATTAACCCATGACTCGTCAGTATATATAATAGTTTTGCCTTCTTTCCGGAATTTTCTAATGTCTCTTAAATATTTGTGTCTCCAGCAAATAATGTCGTCTCTTTCCATTAACATTGCCATCTTTCCTCTTTTTTCGTACACAAAACCGATATCCTTCAAAATATTGTGCAATGTGGATTTTGATAAATTCGGCAAATTTTTATTAGTAGTGATTACATTCAAATTGATTTTAATGTTGGGGGGGTGTTTTTAAAAAAGAAGTCATGCACTATTCTCCGAATTTCAGATTTTACGTATTGATTGTATGTGAACTGCCTGGCATTTTTATTTGGCTTGCTGTGAGGTCTTTTTTTACCTGGTGTTATCAAAATGTCTTGGGTAGATTCCTTTCGAAGCTTGTAAATGGTTCTTTCCGAACAGCCTGTTGCAAGAGACGTTTCTTTGATAGCAGTTGAAACGTTATATTTTTTGCTAAAATAATCAAAAACTTCGATAATAATTCGGCGTTCCTTGCTTCGTAAAGTTTCTCCACGTTGTCTTTTCTTGGGGGATTCACTAGACATTCTTGCAAGAAACCGAATATAAAATTAAAGAAAAAGGAAGGTTCAACAACAAAGAACACTTCAATTTTAAGACACTGAGAGATACACGCACAGCAATCTAATGAGCTTGGAACTCTCGTATTAACTGATCAATGTTGGGAATGTTTGACGCTCTCGCTTCCAGAACACCGGATGTCGCACGGAAGGGTAGCTGTCTTCCCGCAGACGACTGACATCGACATCTCACGGTTTCGCCAGTCGTCTGTGTGTCAAGGTCACAGACGACAAAGTTATTTGTCCTACCTTTGTATTAGTAAGCAAGAGTGTATTGCGACAAGGGGACTCAACATTTTTTCATAACTTTACATACCGCTCACAAGCCTGGATAAAGTTAGCAAACCACTTGAACGAAAATCACTTCAATACATTTTAAATAGATGGCTTAATATTACAGTAAAATCTGTCTAATCCGGAATCGATCGCGACACAAAAATAAAATCCGGTTTAGGAAGGTTTCCGTTTTAAGCAAGGCTATCCATATTTTACACTTGTGATATTGACGTGTCTGTCTTGAAAGTAGTAAATTATATGACTTAATTATAATTATCCAAATACATTAACACAAAGCATTTATGGAAGAAATTGCCAATAAATGAATATTTAAACTCTTCAATGACGGCTTCCGAGTTGAAAAATACACATCTTACTGGCAATATTGGGATTGCTTGCGACTCTTTCGACGCACAGTACGTCATAACCCAGTATTATGACTTTCTGATACCCTCGCATGGCCTTGAACAATGAGTATCTGGTCGAAGAGATATGCTTTTCAACGCAGGGCAGGGAGACGCGTGAATAGAAGCATGCTACCTTCCCACGCTCAGAGGGTCGGGAGAGAGGGAATTTCCCTACGCCCTTCGCCTTGAGAGACTAGCGATGCCAAAGTCGAATCCTGCGCAGATAGCTGAAACCCTTCTCCTTTAATGCCCCGCAGCCACCATTAAATCACGCGTCACAGGGATAGAGAGTTTAAAAGAGGCTTGCAGATGCATTCGTTTCATTAACATCTCGCGTCTCTCTGCCAATTGTATTAAATTCACAACATTGCTACAAATTCGCCACATCTTTGCATTTGAAAGCACATTTTAAGACATAAGGTTGAATGACTTTGGAATTAACACTGTTATTGTGGAGCGTTTACACAAATAACATGCCAAATCAGATTTTTCAGAAATAGAGAGAAACTGATTGTTCACAAGTTATCGCGTTTCCAAGCAATATAATATGTTCTGCTGCTTATCAGTATTGTTACAAATGTCTGCGAATACTGCTATCAAATCAGTTATTTATAATTATGACGATATTCCAGGTTAAAAGTTGGACATGTTTGCTTTTGCTTGGAAAATTTGACACATTTGCTTTTGGCCGGAGCACCTGTGGACATGTTGGATTTTGCATAAAATAGGGCTACTATTATCATATTTGATTGGGAAAAATTATTTTACTGCAGGTTATGTACAAATATTTTATTTCTCCAAACAGACAAATCTACTAAACAATTTCTGTAACTAATTTACCCCTTTTTGACCTGTATAGAAATGATAAAGAACTAAAAATATTTTTCCCGATGAACATGTTTTTTTTTGCATGAACGCTCCTCAATTGTAATATTTCTAATTCGGTTTTTAGATACGTTAATTTGTATTTCACTTTTAGTAATAAGTGAAATTCAAAAATAAATACTCTATTTTTCCTTTCCCCATCGCCTGTTACGAATCGCTAAGATGTGTTGAAGACCTCCGAACGACATGTTCGTTCCGAGCGCACTAAAACATGGCCATTATCACCGTCTAACTCAAAAACCATTATTCATATAGAAACGTGGTTGGCCTCATATGAAAATTTGGACTTCCCGTGTCATTTCATCCGCTGGATGTTTGGGGTTTTCTTCAATATTAAAAAAGTTTCTCGCATGGTGAAAATTTAAGGACGTCAAAATGTAGAAATAAACACTTGGCTCTAATTTATAATTAATTTCTTCGAAACTAAACCATTAAACTCAATTACAAAATAACCATAATATTCATAAGAGTTTTAAGAATAACTAGTAAAAAACTCAGTGGTCTAAGATCAACACAATTGAAGCTATCGTTTAGTAAAAATGTTAAATATTTGCGCATGAAACAGAATGGACGAACCGAATAACACCGAGTCTTGTGAATTGGCAACACAGCTTGCGATAGAAAGAGAGAGCCTTATGTAAAATTGTATTGGATAGAGAGGACAATACTCCATAAGGCTCCGTACTGCATTCAAATGCTTGGACGCTCTATAGGTCTGGAGGACAATTTTAACGGCCGGCTGCTTTGATTGGTATTTTTCCGATCAAATCTGCTGAATATTTCCTACAAGGCATTTATTTACGTCAAAAACAGTTAAAAACTGTGTGTGACGAGCTATAGGGAGAAGTGAATTTTTGTGCACGTTTTCATATATATAATTCTGTTATCTCTATCCTAAATCATATTCTAGTCGAATTTTGAATACAGAAAAGAGCTGTTTTTTTCAAGTTTTGTTGACAAAATATTCGCTCCTATATAATGAAATATATTTTCAAAGGTAAATTAGCTATAAATTCCTGCCCTGAACCATCATGTTCTTCAAGAATGAATAATACTTTTTGCCGCGATAATATGAAAAACGATAATTTGAATAACTATATTTCCCACTGAAATTCAGAAGACGTGCACAAATAATGAAGTTACATTTATTGACATTGACAGTACCCTAACAAACTTGCTACGATCCGCGCACGATTTTTCCTTCCTGCCGGCTGAGGGTATCTATTCCCGGGCTCGAGTCCCGGCGGTGGCAGTATTTTCGACCCTAGCTAAGTAGTTATAGGTAGTTCAGCTGCTGTCTGGAGGAGGATTCTGGCGGCCGGCCGCTTTGATCTGTGTTTTCCGTGGTTTCTCCGATCAACACCAGGCGAATGCCGGAGCAGTACCCTAACAAACGGGCCACGGACCGCGCGCGATATTTCTTGTCCTATTCTCACCGTTTACATGCAACACACTACCACACATGTCGGGAGCTTGTCCCGGCTGCGGCGGTGCCCCGCTGGTGAGGAACACCTCGCTAACCCACGTGTAGGTAGGCGCCGGATCTCGCCAACCCAGCGGGGGAAGATCTCAGCTACTTCTCGTGATAGACACTACACTTACGGGACTAATGACCTTAGCAGTTAACGCGCCCAGAAACACTAATCAATTTCCTTTTTCCTTATCCTATCCTCTCCCTTCACACACACTATTCACATTTTGGGAGATCATTCAGGAACTTAAAAGCCTGTCTGGCTGGGAAAAGTTGATATCAGATCATAATCGAACAAGTGTGAAGCATATGAAGTTCAGTAGCTTTTTTTGAAAGGCAAAGACGGATTGTCAATTTGTTAAGCAATTAAGATGTGATGGCAGTATAAAATTAGACAAGATATTTGATATTTTCATTAAAACTTTTGAAGTTTCAAATATTTTAGTACACCTTTTTATTCACACACACACAAATTGTAATGAAACAAATGGGTCATGTCCTTTTACTTATTTACATCTGAATAGTATAGTATTTACAGACATGGCCAGAAATGTCTTATGTACATTTAAGGACCTGTCACTATTTTGCAATCTTTATTTCCAGGTGAGTTTCCCAGCTTTCATTATTTTTGTTTATATAAAAGGGAGTAGAATAATCTTTTTGTAAAAAAATTAAAAATAAACCTTTTTTTAAATAGCTTTTACCTGAAATTGGAAACAAGTTTTCTGAGATGTCACAATTGATGAAACAGGTGTTTAGCTTGTAAAATAAATAATTCAAATACAATCTATAATTTATTAAAGAAAATAGAATAATATACTAATTACAACTGAAACAAGACAATCTGTTAAATTCTTTCATATTGTAATATTTAACATTGAGGAAATTGTGGTTTATCAAAAATTATGTCCAATTCCCCCCCCCCCCCAATTTTCTGGGTCCTCCAATGGCAGAATTCAATTACAATTTTAAGAATTTCATAGAAGAGTGAAACCTGGCTAGAAATCTGTATGCAAATTTTCATTGAAAGATTTGGATCAGCTTTTGAGAAAATGTTTCAGGGTTTCTAAAAAAGACCCAATTTAGAGCCCTTTTCAACAGAAAACATTTGAGTTTTAAGAGAAACTTCATAAGAAATCATTTGAAGAATGAATTCTCATGAATGGAATCATTAAAAAAACATGTAATGTAAATATAAATTATGTCAATTAGATTTAAAAGTAGTGGAGCTACAACAGTGTTTTCTCACATTTTTGGTTACTTTTACAATTTTTCAACTTTTCGAATTGAAGAAAATGAGACCTATGCTATTTTTTAAGTGGCCTTTTCTGTCTCGCAGAAAAAAAAATCAGAAACATTTTGGAGGCATTTTTGATCAAAGAACAAAAGTTGTAAAACCCTTTCATCAAACAAATATTAACCAACTACTATAATTCATTTTTTTTTAATTGTACATTACCTTATTGACACATCTATTTCGCATCACCTATATTGTCCTTTTGCAAAATGTTTCTAAATTTTTGAATTTGTAGGATTTTTTAAAACTAGAGTTCAACGATGGCAATTTTTGAAATTTCAGAGTTGAAACAAAATGGGACCTGCACCATTGTTTACAAACATACATTGCTCTATTCAAGAAAAAATGTTGATGTTTGGAGCGTTTTTTCAGAAAACCTTTTGAAATTGCCCATATTTCACTAAAAATGTCACCCAAACTACTAGTATTTTAAAAACTGGACTTTATATTAATTAAATATCTAGCTTCGAAGAACTGATTTCTCTGAGAAAATCTCTACCTTGTTTCAAAATATTTTAGAGATTTTTGCAATTTTCAAAATTTTGTAGAGGAAACGGTAAAAATTGAACCTGTTTGTTAGTTACTGCCTTATTTTACGTGACGAGACTCGGGCCATCAGGCCCACTCTACTATCTGACCAAGCAAATTTCGCTATGCTCCTTTCACCATCCAGTGGTGAAAGAGGGTATTACTCAGGTGACGAAATAGGCAATTTTGAAGTAGCTCTAAGGCCAGTTTTAGGCTTGAGGATCTTTCATGTGCAGCAAGTTTACAACATAGGATTATTTATTTCTCCTCTGAAGGATTTTTCCGCCCTTAAAAATCCATGGCTTCAATCCAGTTTGAACCCCAACTTGGGTACAAGCCAATACGCTACTGTTATACCACTGAACCTGCAAACTGTGCCATCTTTATCAGCATATTTTACTCTGTTCTAGAAAGAAATTTACAGAAAAAATTTTGAGCTATTTTTGAGGAAATTTTGATTGTTCCATGAGCTTCGAGAGAAGTATACTCAAAGTCCAACATGTTTCTTTCCAACTTACTGGTCAAGGCGTCAGATTGTCACAGAAATACTTACTTTGGAAAACACCCTATGTATGGTTTAGATGCTCATATTGTTCACAAATGGATGGTTGAAATAAAAACTTAATTGCTTGTATTGTAAATTATCTTCCAAACAAAACTGGTTCAAATGGGAAATGGAACACAGCAGTAAAAACTGTTTTTCCTAATTAAGAAATTCTTAATTTAATACATAATCCATTGCCCTTTAGTATGACTTGTCAGAATATGCCTTATTAAAGGTATATAGTGTGGCAATACCCTGTATCTTAACATAAAATATTTCATCGCCATGAGGCTCCAAGCTCTAAAAATGGGATTTCCTCCACATTACGTAATGGAAATAAGGTAGATCCAGCCTTAGAAGCTTCCTTTCTAAAAGCTTCCACAAAGATTTCCACAATTTCCATGACGGACCATGGGGAGCATCCAGAGGGGCATGTCAGAGGCCTACACCAGACTACTACAAGGAAGACTGCTACTACGGAAGCAATGGATAAATGGAGTGATGCAGTTAGCAGCCGCCACCGTCAGCAACTCAATTCCCCACCTCCTTTTCCTCGAGCGTCTTTTATTTCTCTCCTTCCCCGTATCTCCCCTCATAATGCAGTAAATACACTCATCGTCATAAAAAAAAAGCTGCACCCAGAAGGACGAGGCGGATTGTGATCATTGTTGTCAGGCAAGTACAGGGTACCAAGCATATGAAATTATTACATTTCCACGTTTGTACGATCAATGTTTACTGCGCTACACGCCCAAAGACTGTACATGTTAGTTTGGGGTGAGGTCGTCATGTTGGCAAACACAGGCGTCCAAACGTCGTGGAATGGAGTTGCACACGTCTCTAATGGAGTCCTGCGCTAGTCCTGCTATGCAGCCTGCACCTGAGCGCGCGGTTCTCGCAGATTGGTGGGTAGGGGTGGGGTCCTATTCGCACGCTCCGTAGCACCCCCAACATTCTCGATCGGGGAAACGCTTGGCAATGCGGCTGGCCGTGGCAGAGTATCCACGACTGCAAGGCTCGGGAGATGGCTGTCGTATGCAGACGAGCGTTTTCCTGTTGAAATAGGGCATGGGCCTTCACGAACGGCAGGACCACCGGTTGAAGGGTCTCCTGAACGTACCGTGCTGCTGTCACGGTGCCCCTGAGGAACACTAACGGTGAACGGGCACCATAGGATATCGCCCCCACACCATCACACCAGGCTGGCGGGACGTGTGATGGAATACCACAAACTGCTCGTCTTGGCGCTCCTCACTTCGCCTTCAGACACGGACCCAGTGGTCAACGCCATTAAGACAGAAGTGGGACTCGTCGCTGATGACCCACTGCAAGTCTGCATGGCCCCAGGTCCGACGTTCCCGACCAGGCGAGTCTATAGCGACGTTGCTGGGATGTAAGGAGCAGGCGTATCAGTCAGCGTACGGCGAGCCCTGCGTTGTGCAACCGCCAGCCAGTGGTACTGGCATTTACAAGATATTACAGAGTAGGCTGCACAGCCCGCTGAATCACCTATCGTTCCCGTTGGATCTGGTCGCCCTTGGCGGACCATCCGTCGGTCCTCCCTCCTCATGGTGCGCGGCGGACGTCCAGATACTGCATGTCGTGCGTGCCTTCCTCAATCCATTGCCAACAGCGGGCGACGGTGGTGTCCGTACGACCGGTGTGGCGTGCAATAAGGCGTCAGGACCTATCTGCCTCCCTTACACCCACGGTGCAGCCCCTCTCGAAAGCTTCTATCTGGACAACCAGCTGTCGAATGCGTCGCCGGAGCATAATGTACGTGCAGGTGACGCTTTGGCGACGTTACCCGATGTCGCAATGACAGTTTGAGACCCTTTTCTCGGCCGGTCGGCGCGTCACGCCTTACCCCCGACCCCCTAGTGCGAGGCCGACCGTGAAAAACGAAATCATTGGCTTCATGAATGGTGTGCAAAATACCCACACGTTTGCAGTGGATCTGAAGGGTCCTTCGGGTGCAGCTCTTTTTATGATGAGTGTATTTATTTTATTTATTTATTTATTTATGTCAAAAACAGTTAAAAACTGCGTATGACGAGCTATGGGGAGAAGTGAATTTTGTGCACGTTTTCATAATTCTGTGGTCTCTATCCTAAACCATATTCTAGTCGAATTTTGAATACAGAAAAGAGAGGTTTTTTTCAAGTTTTGTTGACAAAATATTCGCTCCTATATAAAAAAATATATTTTCAAAGGTAAATTAGCTATAAATTCCTGCCCTGAACCCTCATGTTCTTCATGAAAGAATAATACTTTTTGCCGCGATAATATGAAAAACGATAATTTGAATAACTATATTTCCCACTGAAATTCAGAAGACGTGCACAAATAATGAAGTTACATTTATGTCCAGAAGCAAAACAAGGGACCATCTCAGCATTTGCTCAGGGAAACTGGACGAAAAACCTGATCGAGATGGGGGCCATCAACCCAGAAACTGTGGTACAATACTTGTTACAGGTTCTTTATAATTATACAGTCCAAATGATAAATAATTACATTAACTATCATTGTTAAAATTAATTCTACTTTCCTTTTTGATGCTCGGTATAGTCTCGAATTGTATAGAAACAGTTATGCAGCAGAAAAGATTTTACTTGGGACTTAAACTTTTCTATTGAATTTAATCGTTTAATGTCTTCTGGCAAAGTGTTGTAGAGTAATGTACATGAATTGTATGTGAATTTTTTGTAGTGAGCTGTTGATACTGCCACCTGGTGAATATGATTACTACGTCGTGTGTTATACTTATAGACATCGGCGTTTGCTGAAAATATATTCCCGTCCTTAAGTAAGTCATTTTTGACAAAAACTACTGATTCGTAAATCAGGAGACAAGGTAATGGTAAAATTCCTAGATTAATAAAGAGTGACTTACAAGAATCACGTGGGTTGGATTTGCCTATTATTCGTACAATTCTTTTTTGTAATCTGAAAGTCTGTGAACTATAAGATGTGTTTCCCCAAAATATTATGCCATATCTCAGGCGGGAGTGAACATTGGCAAAATATACACAACGAGCTGTATGAAGGCTGACGGAATTTGAAAGAATTCTGAACGCGTAGCATAATGAGCTTAATTTTGTGTTCAATTCATTTAAGTGGGCATTCCTTTTGAGGTTTGACTGAATTGATAGACCTAAAAATTTTGTTACATTAACATCAGTCAATGGCACACCGTTCATTTTCAATGGAGTACAGAATTTTTTATTTGATATGGAAAACTGCATTGAAAGTTTTATTTTCATTTACTTTTAATTTGTTATTACGGAACCAATTTGAAACGTCTGATAATGTACTATTTACGCTTTCTTTGTTGCAAAGAATATTTGTATCATCCGCAAAGAGAACTGTTCTTCCGTTTCGAATCGCTAAGGGCATGTCATTTACGTATAATAGGAAGAGAATAGGGCCTAAAATCGATCCTTGCGGGACTCCACGTACAATTGGCAAAGAACCAGAAAGGTGTGTACATAAGGTTCCATCATTCCAGTAAGGTATTTCTACTCTCTGAGATCGTTGTTTAAGGTACGAACATAGCCAATCTAGAGCAATACCACGGATTCCATACGAAGGTAATTTTGAAAGTAAAATGTTATGATCAATGACGTCAAAAGCTTTTGAAAGATCTAAAAATATTCCAATAGTTGCTTCGTTTTGATCCAATGATGAGGCAACATCCTTAAGAAAAGAAAAAATGGCTGTTTCCGTAGATTTTGATTTCCGGAATCCATGTTGGCAATTTGAAAACGCGTCGTGTTTATTGAGAAAGGTTTCCATTCGCACAAAAAAAAGTCTCTCTAATATTTTGGAAAAAACTGACAAAAGAGAAATTGGCCGATAATTTTGAACTTCATTTTTGTTGCCTTTTTTGAAGAGCGGCTTAATCTTAGCTGTTTTAAAAATATCTGGAAAAATTCCGGTGCATAAGGATGCATTAAATATGTGAGTTAACGGGTGTATAATGGCTGGCGCGCACGTCTTTAACAAACAATCCGGAAATTCATCTAAACCGGCCGAATATTTATTTTTTAATTTACCGATTATTTTGAGAATTTCATAGGAAGAGGTTTCGGAAACGAACATAGTGTCTAAGACTTTTAGGGAAACGTCAGATGTTGAATTTTGTGGCTGAAAACCCTTAGTGAGATCGACAGCAATTCTCGAAAAGTATTGGTTAAAGAGACTAGCCACTGTTGCCGGATCGTTCACATCTCTATCGTTATCTTTTAAAACAACATTCTCTACAAGGTTTCTAGTTGGTTTGGTCGCATTTTTTACTATATCCCACATTGATTTTGTTTTGTTATTTGAGTTCAAAATATCCTGATCGTGTTTCATGATTTTAGCCTGCCTTATGACTTTTCTTAACAATGATTTGTATTTTTTAAAGTACAGGAAGAAATCTTGAGATACGTTTATGATGCTTAGAAATGAAAGAAAGAACTCGTTTGTTTTTACATGATGTTCTAATCCCTTGTGTTATCCAAGAATTGTTTTTGCGTGAAATATTTAATTTTCTTTTCTGAAGAGGAAAGCAAGTGTTAAAATGAAATGAAAGTGTTGAAAAAAAAAGAATAATATTTATCGTTTGTATCAATAGTATTATAAACTGCGTCCCATGACTCCTGCAGCAAGTAATCAATGAATAATTTTATTTTACTCTTAGAAAACACTCTACTCATACGTGTATTATTTATTGTGTCATTGTTCGCATTTCGTATAATGGTAAGAATTTGTGCATCGTGGTCACTGTATCCTAAATCTTTTGTTTCAATTTCATGTCGAGTAGTGGTTTTGTTAATTATAATTTGATCGATTGCCTTCTTTGAATTTACTGTGATCCGTGTAGGTACTTTTATTGTAATATCTAAATTGAAGGAATTAATTAAGTTAAGAAACTGCTCTTTCTCGCAAGATTCGACAAGAAAATCAATGTTAAAATCTCCACATACAACAATGGATTCAAAAGAGCGATTGATGACTTTGATAAGTGTTATCTCTAGTTTTTCTAAGAACAAAATGTAATCTGCAGCTCTCTTTGTTGGAGGCCTGTAGATGCAAAGCAATATCATTTTTAGCACAGGAAGATGTACAACAGAAATTTCAAAAACATTTTCAACGGCATACTCATTGAATTCCGTCAAGGAGATAGAATCAATATTATTTTTAACGTAAATACAAGAACCTCCATATGCCGGACTTTTATGAGATTCTCTTTTCCTACAATAATAGCCTGCGAGGTAAAAGTTTGGAATTTGGAAAATGCTAAGTTCATTAGGAGATAACCAATGTTCTGTAAAGCAAAGAACATCCATTTGATTTAAATCGCTCTGTAGAGCTGCCTCGATAAACTCAGTTTTATTTGAAATTTTATTTGTAAATATTATTATTCAAATTCGTAGACATTTGAGTCGCGACCCCTTCCCCCTCTCAAAGCATAATAAACCACCAGTTCTCCATAATCCAAATTTGACTCCATGCGAATATGCTCTAAATGATCAGCTTCCAGGACAGCACATCACATTGGTATTTTTAAAATAAGGCTACTTCATCACAGCAGAAAAATATAGTTTTTCTTATTTGGCATTGTGACTGCATTTCTTACAATTGCAATCAGGGACGTCGGAAGTATGGGTCAGGGGGGTCTGAGCGACCCTCCAATCGTAGAATTGGAGGGTCGCCGACCCCCTAAATCAAAATAAATGGCAATAAAATCTCACGTCAAGTATCCGACTTTTCTTTTGACTTTTCGTCGTTCGAATATATGAACGTTCTCAGAAAAACACTTTACCCAAATAGACGATACGCCGCGGTCCGATGTCCTATAGTTAAGAAAGAATAAAAAATTTAATAAAAAAAGGCACGATATAAAAGTGTTATTTTCTTCATGCTAAATGTGTCATCGGCTCGAAAGAAAACTTTGTTGCAATACAACAAAATTCTCTGCTGAATATATGACGCCTCATAAAAAGTATAGGCATATGGATTTAAGCGTGACTTATAAAGGAAATGTTTGTTTCTTGAGTGTTTGAAAAAACATGTGGTGTAAAAACGTCGGGGACAACGGGCCGCCGCGGCGGCGGATGAAAGGGGACAGAAAGGTTCGGAAAAATGGCCCAACGCGGGCGGGATTTCCTTTACCTTTTGACGTCATATTTTCGTGGGGCAAATCTTGTCTATTGCAATATGCACTCTTTTTCCGTTTTTTATCCCTTCTCAGGGTGCAAGTTTTCCGGTTTTCCGGAGATGTCTGAGAGTAGCATCTTTGTCATAAACAGATCCGTAAGAGTTTTCACCAAAGACGCTTGTTCGGTTTGAGCGCATACTTTTTTGTTAGTGCAGTTTGTCCAAGTACAGATTTTTATCCAAATAGGTAAGTGATTTTATCGTTGACAAGCACCAATTTTTCTTTTTTCTGTTAACACATTTAAACGACTTATTGAAAATTGTAAATTGTGTGTTGCAGTGTAAATATTAATTACATAATTTGTACGTCCAGAAATAATTTACGTTAAATACAAATTATGAAACGTGCAAATAGTAACACGAATCAGCTGAGCATCACTACGTTTTTAAGAAACCTAAGGCAGATTTTGATTCAAATGGTAAGTTGCCTTTTTTATTAATAAAAAAATTACAATTAAGTGTCCGAATTCTAAAACGACACAGACGCACGAACGATCGAGAAGCCGTTGAACTGATTGTGGGATTTTAGAAAAAATTAAAGTTACTCCAATTTGAATTTTAATTAGACTGAAATATGCAGAATAACAAATCTTTTTCTATTTAACATGTTTTTGTTAGATTAATTAATAACTGCATATTTTCACATAATGAGATGCAATAGTTTTTTTATATTTAAGTCGATATTTGTCGAGTAATAATGATCGAAGTTACTTGAAAATTCGTTTTAAAAAAACTATTTGAGTTATAGATGACGATAGGTTTACTATTATTACTAAAAATTATTGTTGTTAATTAATATTAAATATTTAATGGAACCGTGCTCGTAGATGTCGGTTAGGAGATTCAAATCAAAAAAGTATCCAGGGAATTTTTAATTTCGAAAACCGTTTAGTGAGAAAGTTATTCATTTAGGTGCAGAGAAGTTTTTTACAAAATTTCAGAACAAAATATTCATAAGTCTAAAAATTATGGCAATTTATTTGACACTTGTTTTGGCGCGCTCGGCGACTCTCCACCTACTACTACCGCACGTATCTTCGGATTTGTTTATGATCAAACAATTAACTAGGTTATTAATTTATTCATAACATTTTTTATTTCGCTGACAAGTTTGGTTGTAAATATAGTTATAAACAGTAGAAATGGAGAGCAAAGGGACTCGAGAACGAAAACGAAACGAGAATTCGTTTCCAACAGTTCCAACAATGAACATAAAACAAATCTGAGGTTGCGTGCGGTATGGTCCGATTAAAATAAGTTGGTGATTGACAGCTGCAAATGGAAGGGAGCGATGTTGACAGTTTGCGTACCTCTGTGCACGTGCTCCCGGGACACGAAAATAAATATTTGAAATTAATACTTCTTAAAGTAACCAAATCATGCACTCATATGGTACAAAGCTACAGCTTCAGAAGCACAATTGTCAATCACCAACTTATTTTAATCGGACCATAGTACTAGGTGGAGAGTCGCCGAGCGCGCCAAAATAAGTGTCAAATAAGGGTGTACGTCAAAATTCAGAATACTCAAAATCAGAATGGTTAAAAATAAGAATTACAGATAATCAATTTTATTAATAATATTAAAATAATAATCTAATAATTTAATTAAAGTTTTACGTTCGAATTATTTCTTGTTCATTATCAGCAATGCTGATTTTTTGACCATTCTGATTTTTGACTCACACCCTCAAATAAAACTTCTCTGCACCTAAATGAACAACTTTCTCGCTGAAAAATTTTCGAAATCGAATATTCCCTCGATACTTTTTCGATTTACATCTCCTAACCGACATCTACGAGCACGGCCCAGTTTAATATTTAATATTAATTAACAACAATAATTTGTAGTAATAATAGTAAACCTATCGTCATCGGTAACTCAAATAGTTTTTGAAACAAAAGTTCAAGTAAAGTCGATTATTTATTACTCGACAAATATCGAGTTAAATATAAAAAAAATATTGCATTTCATTACGTGAAAATGTGCAGTTAATAATTTTTATTTTAATAACAATACATCTAACAAAAAGATGTTAAAAGAAAGAATATGCGTTTTGTTATTCTTCATATTTCTGTCTAATTAAAATTCAAATTGGAGTAATTTTAATTTTTAACTAAAATCCCACAATCTGTTCAACTGCCTGTCGACCGTTCGTGCGTATGTGTCGTTTTAGAATTCGGACACTCAATTGCTTGCTTAAATACCTCATGGATATATGTACATTAAGGTCAATGTAGGTAATTCTGACAGAAAAAACAATGTTTAACTTATTTTTTAAGAAATATATTTCTCAGTAATATATTATTTAATATTTCAAGCCTACATCGATTCCTTTTCCAAAGCAATTACGAATCGGCACCGTTTTCGTACGTGGTGTCGATATGCTTTTGCAATACATAAAATTTGTGCTTTTGGGTATCTACAAAATGATTAGCTGGTTCAACTGATAAAACAGTTATATGGACTATTTAACTGACTGATTAGGAGAACTAACTCGTTTGTTGAACATTCAAACCAAAAGTTGGTGGTAGTAATTTTCAGTCGTTTCAATTTTTATTCAGTTGGCAAAACTAAAGTATGTTAATTGTAATCTGTCAATATCTGTTTTTTCTCACTGTGTATACAACACATTTTACAACAGAAATTAAAGAACCCATAGTGACACTTTTTTTTTAATTAAATAAAATTATTGTTGTAAAGACAAAAATTATTTTCAGTATAAAATAGATGTTTGTCAACTGTTTAATAAATCTTAAAGTATTAAAAATAAAAAACTCCTTTATCGGTACGTCGTCATGATCCTTCACTATAGATATAGTTCAGCTTAAGCTACGTCATGTATTCAAGTTGTCTATACTTTCAATAAGTAAAATATTTTTTCGTGAAATAATTATCATTTTATATTATTTGTTTTAAATAATAATTGATAATAAAATATTTCAGATTCATCAAAAGAATCAACCTCTGAAGTTAAAACAGACGAAATCCATCTGCAGCACGACATAAACTCTACGGAAACGGATCCTCAAAAGGCAGAATCTCCCAAAGAACGAGTAGAACTAAATAATTGTGATAATAGCAGTTGTCTCGATAAGCAAAATATACCTCCAATTGGATTTAAATTTCCCCGAGACAAAGACGGTCGTTGTTGTCAGCATGGATGGTTCAAAAAATATCCATGGATGCACTATATTGAACAGAAAGATCACATCCTATGCTTTATAAGTCTTGAAGCTTTTCATCATGGAAAAAAATATACATCACGTGGTAATAAAGAAACTTTTGTTATAAACGAATACTGTTGGTTTCTGCAATTGGAAGAAGGGTAATGAAAAACTGAAAACACATGCAACTAGTCAGCATCATTGCGATAGTTTAAACTATATTCATCACTTAAAACATGGAAATCGAATAAACCTACTTTTTGATAATAATTTACGAAAAGAGCTAGAAGATGCCCGTACATCTTTACGCATAATAATTAGTTCAATTCGTTATCTCGCCCGCTCTGGTCAAGCATTATGAGGAAATGATAATGACGGAGGTAATCTTATTCAATTATTAGAAGAAAGATCGCTAGATTCGGTAGAACTTGACTCATGGCTAAAACGAAGAGATAAATGGCTTTGTGGAGATATACAAAATGAAATAATAGAGATTATGTCTCATAACTTAATGCGGAAAATGGTTAAAGAAATCAAGAAAAGCCCTTTCTTTTCTATTATGGCAGATGGAACCACAGATTCGACTGGTTGTGAACAGTTCTCTACTTGTTTACGTGTTGTAGATCCTGTAGATTTCAAAATAAAAGAGTTGTTCTTGGGTCTTTATTGTCTTCCTGATTCTAAAGCAGAGACTCTATACAATGCAATCAACGATCTTTTAATTCGATTAAATTTAAATATTCATGATATGAGAGGTCATTGTTTTGATGGCGCTGCAACAATGTCTGGTCATATAAGTGGAGTTCAAAAGCGCCTTTCCGCTGAAGAACCTAAGTCAAGGTTTGTACATTGTGCTAATCATTCACTTGATTTGGTAATTCAAGAAGTAGCAAAAAGGTGCGACCTCATTGCAGATAGTTTAATGCTAGTAAAAGTTGTTTCTCATGTAATATTGGAATCATCTAAGCGGAAAAACATCTACAGCGGAATTGTTTTGCCACCATGTACTGAGGATAGTATTTCGCGACTACTCCCCCTTTGTCCGACTCGATGGTGCATTCGAATTAAATCAATGAAAAGATTTGTTGATAATTATTTACGAGTCATGGAGACATTAAAAATTATATTAAGTGATGAGTCATGTGCACTTAGCATTGACAGAAAATCTGTTTTGAGAGGGTACCTTACATGTATGGATAAATTTGAAACATTGCTATCGCTAAAACTTGCAATTTTAGTTTGTGAACCTGCTGAAATGTTGGCTAAAGCAGTTCAGAGTGAAGACTTTACAGCAACCGGTGCAAAGCAAGCTGCTCAAATGTTGTGGAATACTTACAACAACATGAGTGAAGCTGACTACAACGAAGTATGGAATGCTTGTGAGAAAGTATCAAATGACTATTTACATCTTGAAATGCCACGCCCTCCAAAAAGGTTCCAGCAAGGAAGCACTCCGGCTCAAATAGATGCAAAAACTTCTCTACGGCAAAAGTATATTCACGTGATCGACTGGTTGAAAAATGAATTAGATCGAAGGTTTGAGCAGCCAGGCATGAATCAACTTATAAAATTAGAAAAAAAATACTTTTAAACCCCCCTTCATCTGAAGAACATTTAGAAGATTCTTTAAATATTCACAGACCGGACTTCGACGTTGGAACTTTGTATGCACAGTCAAAATTACTACCTACTGTCATAAAAGACACTAATAATGTTAAATAATTTACCGCTGCGTTCAAGCTGTTGCCGAATGAGTGTCGTCAATGCTTTCAGAAGTTGAAAAGCTTTTGCTACTAATCCTGACAGTTCCAGCTACTTCCACCTCATGTGAAAGATCCTTCAGTGCTCTTCGGCGTATATTAACATATCTTCGAGGAAATATGACGCAAAAGAGATTGACGAATCTTCTAATTCTTCATGTTCACCAAGAATTAACAAGGCAAATTGATTTAGATGAAGTTTTAGAAGAATTTATATCACGAACACAGGAACGAAGAAAAATATTTGGCGTTAAAATCTAAATAATATGTATCGATTAATAGTGTATATTTAATTGATATAATATATAAATCTAAGGTAAAGTATAGATGAAAACTATAAAGAGAAAATATACATTTACTTTAAGGTAAAAAGAAATACACATATTTACTTGAACCTTCATTCAGTCCCAAAACAGTATAGATTTGATTATAAAAGAATAAGTCATTTTTAGTATCATACCTGAAAATTAATGTATACTTTTTCTGTTTAGTAGCAATTTTTTACATAACCCTTGAGTTTCTTATTATATACTTTGTATTTTATTTATAAACAATTACTCTAAAAGTATAGTTACTATATAAATTATATAATTATAATCTATATATATATATATATATATATATATATATATATATATATATATATATATATATATATATATGTATATTGATTGACGGGGAGGGGTGAGGATTAAAGTGAGTCTATAATCGCCCCCCCTATTTGAAAATACTTCCGACGTCCCTGATTGCAATATAAGTGTAATATCTAAAGAAGATTAGTGTAATAATTAAAGATGATTTTTTAGTGAACCAATTTAACTACATTAGGGGATCTCTTAATTATTTTGTAGCAGTGGAATTTTATGTTCTCGAGATATGAAATCTAAACATTCCATTGGTTGTCTGTAAACTTTTCTCTACCATCTTACCAAGCATGTCTTCTTGCATTAGATGACTTTCATAGCTCCATCAATCCCACTTACTTATGGAAAATAGCTACTCTAGTATAAACGTCTGTACAAACAACAAGAATATTTATTGTAACGAAGAATGAATTTTGATTATATTTTAGAGATAGGGAGAAAGAGAGAAAAGAGAAACAAAAAGAAAGAATGGAAAGAACTAAACATTTGGCAAAAAGCTAAACTTCATTCTTGGAAGTTCAAATTTCATTATAGTGAAATCATATAACCGAAAAGTAAATTGGTTGGGATGTCAAAAAAAATTCATTAATCTCAGATTTTTGTTATATCAGTATTTGTTATAACATTTCACTGAATACTCTATGCAATCCTTTTACTTCAATATTGCATAGGCAAAAGTTTCAATGAGGATCATGACTTACAGGAGAATTGAATTTCTGGAACAGCCCAACAAGGAGAAAAAACAAAGATTCATGAAGTTATAAAAATTGTGAAATTTCAAATAAAAGAAAAGAGGGATAGGCTAGATATGAAATAAAAGAATAGTGTTCTCTTATCACAAGTTATTAATGATAAATTTTCAATATCGCAAAATAATGGTGTAAATGGGAATGCATTTAAAAGATATCTTCAAATAAGCTGTGAAAAAAGAATTTTACCATGCAGATAATTAAACAATTAAGGCAGTCAAATATTTTTTTAAGTGAGAGGCGTTCACTTCAGAAAATTTTTGTAACAATATTACAATAGTAAGTGATGTACCAATTTATTTGTTACTGTATCAGGCAAAACTTGCAAGTTCATAGACTTGTATACAAATTACCAAACTGCTCAAAGCCCTAAAAATTAAAAAGTCAGTTCCTGCAAATTTTCCACACAGCGACAAATTTTCAAATTCAAAGATGCTACAATCAATACAGTAAGAATACAACACTCAACTGGAGGCTCAATGGCATTATACATAAATGTCAATTTCAATACTTAACCCATGAGCATCAGACAAAAATTTTACTACTTAATGAGCATTCCGGCAACTCTCTCATTTATATGTACAAAGAACATTTCACAAATCATTCCATTTAAAACCACAAACATATTTGCATGAGCCACTAGAATAAGACTGAAGTGGATTCACGCTGCACCAAATTGTAGGAGTAGCAAATCAAAATAGTCACTGTCCACTAGGACACTAGAATAGTTTTTGGACACAAAAATGGGTTGAGGCCTCAACATAGAATTAAGAGTATTAGAAATAATGTTAATGATATCTATTAACACAAAAAGACAATCAAGCATGTACTTTTATATTACATAGTTCAATTTCACTTCATTTACAAACTTTCACAGTAAGATTTTCATCACAACTGTTGAAAATAGTCTTGGGTTATTTCTCTCACAGTGGTTAAATGGAACCAGAAGTCATTGGCAATTGAACCAATTACTGCATCTGAGAGAATTGCTGCAATGTTAATATCTCCCAGAAATTTTCACCATTGCTCAGCTGAGGTCCATGAGGGCTGAATCCTGAGAGGGCCCGGTGGAATCTTTTTGAATTGAATCAAAGATTAACTGCAACTCAGGGGTTGACTTAATCTGGGAGACAAACTCACTTAGATGTGGATTCTTGTCTGAAAAATAAGAACACAAGATACAAATGAGTATGTAACTTAATCCTAAGTTTTATCAAATCAATTGTTTGAGCTCATGTCACACCTGTCACATTATACCCTTCCATTTCACAGAAAGCAATGCAATACTTCTCTATCAATTCACTCCTATTTAGCAATATTGTTGAAACTCCATTTTTAATTTCTTGAAGTTTGTTTTCCTGCCATTGGCATTATTTTCTAATGGTCCTACTTCAGCATTTCCTTCTGCCATTAACAACTGAATGAATGATGTGACCAAGTTTAATTTAAGTAGGAAATCAAATCAAGTGAACACAGTCCTAAAACGTAAGTCGTACGAAACAAGGTTGTAACCTTGTATTAAGTAAATAGTTACTCTAATAGTTTGTGTTCGTTTTTTTTCTGTCCTTCACATTACACTTTCCCATCAGTCATTTTAAGTGTAGAATGAGGATTATATTATACTATAGTTACTTTATAATACTACTATAATTAGAAAATTCACTTGATAAACAGGTGGTGCTACAACAGCTCATACTTTCTCACTTTACTTGTAATGACTCCACAATTTTATTCCACAATACGAACCTGCAAAAGTGATTCCAACCAGCAAAAATGTTTTCTCTGATCCTGAGATTTGAACTCAGGTTGAAGGATTCAACTCGCCATGTGCTCTACTACAATACCACACAATCACTAGGCTGTATTCACATTTGCACCGCTTAAAAAATGAATGGTCTCTCCCATTATTTCTAACATGCAAACTTCAAAAATTCATTGAAAATGAGACCTGTGCAAGTTTTTCTTTGATCTATCCATGCAAAAAATTTGAAGTCATTTTAAGATTAAAAAAACGAACAAAAAACTGCATTCACTTCACGCAGAAACGACAAAAACATCTTGTTTTTTCAAAAAATTGTAAATAAATTTACTATAAGTCACATTTTTAATAGAATAAATTTCATTAAAGAGAAAAATCTCTTCCTTCGCATTTTTGCAATTTCCCAAAACACACAGTTCACCAAAAAGCACTAGCACCATATTTTTTTACCACACTTTGATAAATAAGAGGAGGAAATTTAAAGAATGAATTTGGAAGCTGTTGTTGAGGGAATGTTGTTGGTTTCTTTTTAACAATTAATTTTTTAGTACAGATTTCATTGAAGATAAATTTTTATCTTCAACATTGTACTTTGCCCAGCTAATTTTTTGCAATTTTCCAAAATACAGAGAGTTTGTGAAAAATGCCACACTGCACCACTTTCTTTTTTATTAACACACATACGAGGAGAAAATTTAAAGAAAATATTTAAAGCCATTTTTGAGAAAAAGTTTTTAGTATCATCTGAATTAACTTCAAACAGAAATTACCGAATACTGCTCATTTTTAAAAAAAATTGCAATTAAGTTTTTATAGTTCAAATTTTAATAAAAACAAAAAAAACCCATCTTCAATATTGTATTGTCTGTCAATATTGTATATATCGGAAAAAAATCCTTAAATGGTTTGTTGACAACAACATCCATTATCTAAAGTCAAGATGCCATTCCACCAGGAATTATTACTACATCTATGTCACTTTTTAATATCAGTTCCCTAACATCTTGGATTATGTGTCCCTTCAATAAATCTTACATCAGCATTGCTTTCTTTTTAAGCAAATAGCGTGGCTTTGTATTCCAAACAACCTTCAACCAATCAAGTATCACATTGTTGGTCATCCACTTTCTCTCTTTATATCTGATAACAAGTCCTGTTGGCAGTTTCTCTTTCGTCATTCTTTCCCTGCATAGAAACATATATGGAAGCAGCTTCCAGCTGTCAGTCAGAGCACACAGCATCACTGTTATTTTGGCCTTTTCATTGTCACAATAACACTTTTAATATAAGTAACACTGTTTCAAGTTTGGATGGTATGCAAAAATAAACTGTAAATAAATCTGGTCAGCTTTGCCAATTTGACTGAATAGATCGCCATGTTCCTTCTGTAATTTGAGAATATGATACTGGAAACCAATTAATTTTTCTTCAAAAGCTACTGGAAGTCGAGAAGCTGCAGTCGATCTTACTTGTAATGTCAGACCAGCTCTTTACATCATTCTTAAAACAAGCCCATACTAGCTTGAAATTTTCACCTTCATGTAGAAAATTCTTTATTTTAAGTGCCTTCATTCAGATAATTTCTCAAGAGAGCCTTTATTGCATTTCTCTTGCAAGTACTCCATAACTTGTTGCTGCAACAGGAATTCTTCCCATTTTAGGTCCCTTAAAATTTTGCATGTTGAAATTGCATTCTTCAAATTGTCTTTCATCTGCCGCCACCTATGAACATTTCTTTCAGTAACACCAAATTTTCTTCCAACTGTGCTGTTGTTAGTGGTCTCAGTTTCTTTCACAACCATTAACTTAAAATTGATATCATGATGTCGGCACATTCCAGTTGTCAATTGTGAACTCAAATTCCTGTACCTCCATAGTATTTTGGTTATAACTTCCATTCGTTTTCTTGTTGCATTTTAACTCACAATATCATTCATTTGATCTCACTTTAAAAAAGTACTGATCTAAATCGGAATGGAACGTCTGCTGTTGACACCACGAAAATGTTCGCAAAAACAAATAAGTATTCAACACGCGCCTGTGTCTGAAATACAACTATTCAGACATGGACTGCAAGTTCATATGCCTCAGGATGGGGAATCACTTCAGTTTTCTCTGCTAATGTACTATCCCGTGACAATTATGGACAGCCTATTGTTGGCAAGGGTGTTGAGAAATGGGTGATGAATGAGAGTGCGGTCAGGATGTGTCTGCGAGCAGCTTCGTGCAAGGCTACTAACAAGCAGACTTTTACACTCCAGTTGTTCTCCAGATACCCACTGAAGTGTAGTGATTTGACATTCTGCAGTATGTTTACTGAGAGGATAAATGACCGTGGCTTATTATCGCTTGCAGCTTATTGTTTCGTCAGTGTACATGTTTATCAGCAGAGACAGACTCATTCTCACCCACTAAGATTATTCTGCGAATATAGAATAGGATGATCCCCAAATTTTTGAACAAGAAATTTGAGAAAAAAAACTTTGTCTTATATTCAGGTAAATACAGTAATATACTACATATACAAGAAGATTTATCCACTTTTCTTTACCAGAGCCCAGAAATAAGAGATTTTCTGTTGTATAATCACTAATTTCTGGTGTATGATTATAATACTTTCACTTCTTACAAAGTAGGCTATCTTTGCTATATTTGAAAGACGTCAAGGATTTAGAAAATTATGCTTTTGAATCTAATGTGTAAAAATATCTCTCAACTGTATTTGAAAAACAATCTACAACTATAATACTGCCCTGGGTGCTTAGAACAAAAGCCAATAACTAGATTGCAATTGGCTAGTAACTTTTATATAACTATATCAATGCTTTTTTCCCCAATGTTGACATAATAGCTTGTTTTATTGATATATAACTTCCTTTTATTCAAAAGAATCTAGTAATCAAGAATTAAGTTTTACATATTCAAAAAGCACTAAAGCACCTCAATACTTTCATTTTCCAAGCAAAAAGGCTGATATCAAATCTTAATTAAATTTTTAAGATTGAATTGTAATTGATTTTTTACATTTTTTTTTATTGGTAATGGGAAAATATACCTGCATCAGGAATTGTTAGTAATGATGCAACAGCTCTCATGGCAGATCTCTTCAGTTCATCCTGTTTCTCATATTCTTGCTTCACAGAATTTGCTTTCACTTTCATTGTACAAGTGTTACGAAGAGGATCCACTAAACGTTCCAATCCTGGGGAAAAAAAATTGTTCTTCACTATAAATAAAATAATTTTAATAAAAATCTAGAAATGTTCATTTTTAATAGAAAAAGAAATTATTCACTAATATAGAATGAAACTTCTCTTACAATGTACATTTAAACAGGCCTTATGTTGTGAGAATGGCATTGCGCCATTAAATAAAACTGAAGAAACATAATTACATGTAAAATTTACAAATCCTATATTGAGCTAGTGAGATACTGAAAACAATGAGTCATAAAATAGCAAAACATAATTTTAGGGTCCTTACAATATCCTCAATTTACAAAAAATATACAAATAAGGCTATGCCCACATGAAGCATCTTTTCAACAAAATATTCCGTATCATGGAAGATGCACATGCAACTTGAGAGATATGCACAACACACTGTACTTTTTGACCTTTCCCTGGATCTGACTGCATGTGTAGGGTTTGCACTGCCTACACTTACAATCAGAAAGAAAAAGTACTTGTATGAAGGAAAATGTCAATGAGTTAAGGCAAAAGGGAAGAACATTTTAATTTGAATTGTAAAATATTTTATATTTTGTCACAAAGCAATAACAATTCAATACTGCATTCTCTTCAAAATACATAATCTCAGTCTAGTAATCTTCAATAACATCTGCGTTGTTTTTTCTGGAAAGGGACCTAACAAGATGTATAATAATTTTCCACAATACTTCAACAAATACTCCAATGCAGATAAGGTACCAAAAAAATTCAATTCAACTATAATAGTGCTAGAAAGACACTTCTTTTATTTGAAGGGTGCACACATTTACTCTTTTGGAGATGACACACAGTCAAGGCATGCAATTCCTGTGTCCTGCAGGAAGCAGTATGTATTACACACCTTTTCCAGAAATACACACTCAAAAGACAAGCACTATTGAAGGCATTTGTTGAATGCATAAAATTGTATGAAATGAGGTGTGATGTGGACACAGCGTAAGGTGAAAATAAAGAAAAAGTTATTACGTTGCAACACTGCAGTTGGGCTGAGTTGCGCAAGACGGGCAACCATAAGGTATGTTAACATTTTTATGTCATAATGGTCTTTCAGTCCATTTTCTACATGGTTCAGGAACTCAAAAATGTCCAACCGATCTAAGCATGAATCCAGTAAGGTGTACATGCATTCAAATGCTGCTTTGCGAATGTCTAATCCATCATCCACAGTATGTTTAAAAGGACCCATTTCCACTTCTCTAATTAGTTCTTTCTGTAAAAGGTCATAAAGATTATAAATTGTAATTTTTCAACCAAGAACATGAAATTTTTAGAAGGAACACTTACCCTAACTTTAGTTTCACTATACAACTGAGGTAGAACAGTATCTAGAAGATCACGAACAAGCATAGGCTTGTTGTGAGCAGCAGAATTGAAAGCTACCAAGGCCACTCTCCGAACATTCAAATCGGGATCCTGTAAAGTACTTAGGAACTGACCAATACATTGCCTTAGCAAGGGGTCTATTGCTTGAGGCTGAAACCAAAAAAACAGTTACCAATACGAAATTTTCATAACATGAAAATTAGAAGAAAAATCAATGATAAAGTAGAGCAAATACAGCACTTGTACATCAGTGATCAAAATGTTCAAGAAAACTCATTTTCATCTTTTAAACTTTTGTCTTGGTTCACACCATCACAGTCATGGATTTCAAAGACACTCTCATTTAATGAAACAACTGATGTTTAAATACATGAAATATTTATTTAGTTATATAGTTGAATTTCCTGCATTGTATTGATAATGAAAAATAAGTTGACAACTTCTTTTCGTTATTCATAAAACTTTCAAGTCTAAAACTATACCATTACACAATCAATTTACTGCAATCAAATGCCGTTGATACTGATGATCAAACCATTTCCTACTTTTCTCTATAATTAATACAACTGGTTCAGTTTTTAAACAAATACAAAAGAAAAAATACGATAATCTGTATCTAAATAAATTACCTGATCAGAAATTGTGAACTTCACAGCAGTAACAACAGTAGTTCTCATAAGAGCAGATTCTGAATTCAGTGACTCTTGGAGCTGGGGCAGTAATGCAGCTGGATCTATAAGTGTCAACTTGCCCAAACATTCCGCAACAACATTACGAGTACCTTCTTCACTACATTCACAATGTAAAAACAGCTGCTGCCAAATGGCAGGAACAAAAGGCTGCAGGAGTTGAACTCCACTGGGAGACCCAGACTGGCATGAAATAATCTGTGGAAAGTAAAAACTCAGAATAATTGCAGCAAGAACAAGAAAAAGAAAATGAGTTTATATTTTGTGTGGGAAAAATACATTTTTTAAAATTTTTTTTCCACTATTGAAGTGAGAGTTCATTGTATTTATGACTAAATGAATGAAGTACTCCAGGGCAAGTGGAACCAATGAAATTAAAAGTTAAGACTATTAATAACTTCACTTCTGAAATTGTTTGAATTTTATAATGAGCACATGATAGCAGTAACCTTACACTCTGGTGATATACAAATGATTTATGCTACCACATTCTTAAAACTGTCTGAAAAAGAAAAACTTGAGTTGTCTGCACTTACCCCACTTTAGAGGTTATAATAGTTTAAAAAGTCACTTGAAGTTAGCAGAGAGGATTCATGATAACTGAATGCTTACAAATGTATTTTTAGTTACAATACATGAAAAATGATTATGTGCAAATTTCAGCTAAAATCATAATTATCCAATCCAATGGGTAATGAAACAAAAATTTGCATTCTTTGCCCTGCTCCCTGATGTTGATAGCTTTGGATCTTTATTATAAGTGAATTGGTGGAAAGTAATAATTGCCCAACATTTGACACACTTGCAAAGATGGCACACATCAACTTCATTATCAGAGTTCAGTTCAAGCCTTTATATCATATAATGTACAGACAACTCCCAGGCAAGCAGCATGTAACAATGCACACATTCTGCAGCAACCTCCACAAAAAAGTTCTAAATATGACGTTATGTATTCAGACCTGCCTGAATACTTGGGAGAGTACAAGCGAGACCACATCAACAGTACTGCCAGGAGCTGTATGGAATAAGTACCAACAAAGCCATGAAGACACAGCCCCCAATTGAAGATGACATCACAAACCTAAAGCCCCACTACTGCTGGAAGGATGTCTGGCCTATGGTGTGATGTGGTAAGCAGCCTGCATTGTCCCATTATTGGTGACTATTCCGAGCCCAATTTCCTTGTGCTCCATATTTCATCCATCCTCCCTTCTCCTCTCTTTCTCTTCTGATACTTCCTGACACAGGGAAGAAAGAAAAAGAAGGATGGATGGAAAGGAATGGACAGATCAAGTTTAGGCCCAACAGAGTTTGCTTCCTGAGGCTGAGCTGATAGTTACTGTGTAGCAGCCTCCAATACGTACGGAAGGAATATATCTACAGAACAGTTGTTATTATTGAACAACAAGCAGTTGTAGAACATATTTGTAAATGATAACAGAAACATAGGTGAAAAAGTTAATAACCGTTAGGAACAGATTAGTTGATCATGTAATTCTGCAAAATAACAATGTGTGTTTGCGAGCCGGAAGGAGTCTGGTCACTGCCAAGATATAATTCTGTTGCTATTTTCACAGTTCAATTAGCATTACCCATTGGAAAAGTTTGAAGAAAAAAAATTTTGAGCCATTTTTGAGAAAATGGTGTTTGAGCACTTTTGAAATGCAAATGCAAAATGAATGCAAATGAAAAATGCAAAATTTTGAGCTCATTTTAACAGAAAATTGAGTTTTCAAGAAACCTTGACATTATTTGAAGCACATTTACTCATAAATACAATAACGTGAACGAATGGCCACTCCTGTAAATATTAACAGCAAGTCAATTTTCCACTCCTGTAAATATTAACAGCAAGTAATTGGCCACTCCTGTAAATATTAACAGCAAGTAATTTTTGAAAAAACCAAAGAATAGAGGAATATGACAATAGAGGATTATGTCATCTCATAGAGTACACGAGGCACTATCCTTACCAAAAGTTTAAAGAAAAAATTTGAAACAGTTGAGAAAATTTATTTGTTATTTTTTTTACAACTGCACATATTGCATGAAAACTTGGACAAATGAAAGAATAGAGCAATACAGCATTTATGTCATGTTATACAGTGCATTTAGGATTATCTCTATCAAAAGTTTAAAGACAAATTTGGAGCAGTTTTGGAGAAAATCTAGTTTTTGAAATTTTTTAAAATTGAAAGAAAAGAAATACAATCTCTATCTTTAATTATGTAGTTGTAGGAAGATGCTGAAAAAAATTCAAACTTGAATTTTTTGAAAATTCAGTTAACCATGAAAATCAAACCTACGCCACCTTTATAAGTATATTACTCTATTCTTAGAAGAAATTTAAAGAACAAATTTGGAGCATTGAGAAAATTTGAAAATGCCCAGGGGGCTTCATGTAAAGTACCCCCAAATTTTGAAGAAAGTTTTTCAAAATCGCAGCACCTCGAGTCGAGCCAGATCGGGCGGGGAATATCCATTTTGGGAAAAATCCTACATATGGCTTACACACTAGTGGTGTTCACGGACGAATAGTGTACGCGGGCGGGCGGGCGGGCGGGCGGGCGGGCGGGCGGGCGGGCGGGCGGACGGACGGACGGACGGACGGACGGACGGACGGACGGACGGACGGACGGACGGACGGGCGGGCGGGCGGACAGGAAACAGACGGACCGACGGACGGAGACGGACCAACTGTCAGACGGACGGAGACGCACCGACGGACCAACTGTCAGACGGACGGAGACGCACCGACGGACCAACTGTCAGACGGACGGAGACGGACAGAGGCCGACGGAAGGAGACGGGCAGAGGCAGACAGACGGAGACGGACAGAGGCCGACAGACGGAGACGGACAGAGGCCGACAGACGGAGACGGACAGAGGCCGACAGACGGAGACGGACAGAGGCCGACAGACGGAGACGGACGGACGGAGACAGAGGCCGACGGACGGACGGAGACAGAGGCCGACGGACGGACGGAGACAGAGGCCGACAGACGGAGACGGACGGACCGGCCGACGGACGGGCGGACGGACCGGCCGACGGACGGGCGGACGGACCGGCCGACGGACGGGCGGACGGACCGGCCGACGGACGGGCGGACGGACCGGCCGACGGACGGGCGGACGGACCGGCCGACGGACGGGCGGACGGACCGGCCGACGGACGGGCGGACGGACCGGCCGACGGACGGGCGGACGGACCGGCCGACGGACGGGCGGACGGACCGGCCGACGGACGGGCGGACGGACCGGCCGACGGACGGGCGGACGGACCGGCCGACGGACGGGCGGACGGACCGGCCGACGGACGGACCGACGGACGGGCCGACGGACGGACCGACGGACGGGCCGACGGACGGACCGACGGACGGACCGACGGACGGGCCGACGGACGGACCGACGGACGGGCCGACGGACGGACCGACGGACGGGCCGACGGACGGGCCGACGGACGGACCGACGGACGGGCCGACGGACGGACCGACGGACGGGCCGACGGACGGGCCGACGGACGGGCCGACGGACGGGCCGACGGACGGACCGACGGACGGGCCGACGGACGGACCGACGGACGGGCCGACGGACGGACGGACGGACCGACGGACGGGCCGACGGACGGACGGACGGGCCGACGGACGGACGGACGGACGGACCGACGGACGGACGGACCGACGGACGGACCGACGGACGGGCCGACGGACGGGCCGACCGACGGACGGACGATGATGCCAACATTCTTGACATTCTCAAAATTTTAAGGATAAGTCATGCGTCACCTGAATGAATGAGATTGTTTGTTGTTTTTGTTAATTTTATTTTATATTTTTATTTATATATTTAATGCATATGCAGCAGGTATACTGATATTGCCCATATCTCACATTAACATACAAATTACATCTCAAGGGGTACAAGACGATCATAGTTATGTTTGAAGCTAACAATTTCTTTTGATCGGACAGACGGTCAGAAGTTAGGAGTGATTAAATGTTAGATTATATTGTTGTTAGTTGGGTTTGTTTCATGTTAACTTTTGAAGATGAGATGTAACTACTGTTCACTGGTTGTCATTTTAAGGTAAATTTAAATATTATGAAATGGTACTTTCGTTTGCTGTACCAAGATGGCTGTCTTCTTATTATGAACTAGCCGCCTCCAGCAACAAAAATATTGCTGAAGAAAACTACACAAAATGGTTTTCCATTACGTACCAAGCACACTGCTTAAGACTGATGGTAAGTGGCCTCTTTCTGGGAGCTTGCTGTTGCATGACTTCAGCTTTGTTGTAAGCTGTGACATGCCATATAAGAAAATTCAGACAGTATATGCAATGTGAGAATGGGATATCACAATGAAAATGTTGTATTTTTCAGTCAAAACTCAAACGGTTTCAGTTGTTTATTGATTTTCCCATGGTCCTGGGTATCTAAGAAAACCATAGACACCTCACACATGGCTGGAGGTTGCATTATTTTCTTTCAATTTTTCCATATTTTGGAAATTAGCAAAATAAATAGTAAGCATTTGTTTCTTGTCATCTATTTTTAATTTAATTCAAATATGAGTTAAATACAAAAGAAATTCAGATATGATAATTTATTTTGGGAAAGAAAAATAGTTAGGCAGACAATTAGACATTATAAAGTCATTTAATTATTTATTAAAAGAAAGCACAAAGTCAAATTGCACATAGGGCTTTGTTGACATAGAGAATGTCATTATCAGAGGAAATTTTATTAGAATAAAATCCCTGGGTTTTGCACCTCAATGAAATTCATTCACTAAACATGATGTGAAGAATATCAATATTATCAATATCAAATTTTTGTAGCAGAACATTACACAGGTCACCTCTGGTATCGGGATGCACTGTATTCCTTAACCTCTTCTTATCTTGGTCTGTTGCAATCATGGGTGGGTAAACACCCTTGGTAATTGAAGTTCATAGTATGTACTCTATTATTTTGCAAGTTTCTCTTCAAACTCCTGTTTCAAGGACTTGAACCCTGCTAAATTGGCAAATCACTAGTGTGGGGTTTTAATTTTAATATTATCATATTTTCTTCCTTTGCCTTTCCTATGGTAACTGAGAAGGGTGAAGAATCCCATTATGGACATGGACAACAGACCTCACTTGTGGAATACTCTAAGGCATTGATTCCCAAAGTTCCCCCCTCTCCCCAAAGGAGGCATAGAGGCAAGTCAAAGGGGACATGGGACCCATCAAGCTGAGCTGTACTTGAACATTCCCAAGTATTTGGCTTGCTAGGGAGATATGAATTTTGTCAGAGTTGCATTGTGTGATTTGTGACATAAGCTATTGTTCACAATGAGCTCAGCAAACAAACAGCCACAAGTTTAACAATGATTTAAATACGGGTTTATTTGCAAGTTTAAGAACAGCATTGAATCTCCTCAGTGTGGGATGTGGTATGTAGTATTGAGCAAATTGTGTGAGAAAGCGTTTTTAGCACTTTTTGTGATTAAAACAATGTATCGGGACAACCTTGACATTGCTAATGACTTATGCTGTGCTTTTTCAGCCACTCAACCAAGGATAGGGGATGTAGTAAAAAATGCAAGTTCATCCTTCACCGATTTTTCTTGTCCTCTATTTAATTTAAATTTCAACTTGTAATATTAATTAGGCATAAATCGTATTGAATTTTCTTGACCTAACCTCAAAAAACAACAACAACAACAACAACAATTTCGACAAGAGGTAAAAAAAATAAATGTATTGTTACTCAATGTAACACGTTTTATTCATTAACAAATAAAAATGTGCAAGGGAAGGGGGGGCAAGGAAAGTTTTGCTATTGACAGATGAGGACATGGTTAAAGAAGTTTGGGAACCCCATCCTTCACACTATCCAATAACAAAATTTATCAAAAATGATGGAGCCATTTTTTGAAAATTCGTAAAATGTCCTAGGGGTCCATGTAAAGTACCTCCCAAAATTTAAATATTTGTTTCCGGTTCAAGCGGCTGCAACATCATCCAGATAGATTGTGGAATCTCAATTTTGGAGAAAATTCACTGAATAAGATTAGCCGCTAGCGTTGTTCCACAGATGGACACACAGATATTTTGATTTTTCGATATTGAGGACCCACAAAATATGGATTCTGGCTTCATCACATGATAGACGATTTTTTTTCTAAATTTAGCATGTGGATTTATCGATTTATTTGTTAGCAGAGCCCTGTAATAAGAGTTTTTCTGCCACATATTCGCCATATTTTCTCGCAGCATTACGTAACTTTCTCTCTACTCTGTAGCGAGAAAACATATTATGGGACTTCATCACACACATTACGACTGTAATAACCCTTTATGCATATAAAATCATTATTCTCATTACAAAGAAATCCAGATTGTAATCTATTAACAGTGATTTAGTAACACAATAATCTGGTGTGCATGCCACAAAGAAGAATTTGATTTGGGTCAGAAAATTTTATAATAAAAAATATGTATTTACTCAAAAGAAAGGTAAATCCTTAATGTGAAATTGAGAAGCAGGACGGGGGGGGGGGGGGGATGCCAAATTTGATTGGTTGTTTCTGCGCAGCCACTGGAGCTTACATTTTCCAATGCGATGAAAGCTTGACTTCTTTTACCATACTGCAAAGCTCTAAGTTTCTGTTGTGATTTCAGAGTGTAGTTGAATCAATTTGTGTGTGTTAAAAGTTGAACTATCGAACATGGGGGGAAAGTGGGTAACCTTGCATAGTGAAGTTCACAGAACAGTACACTATTTGGGTAGCTGGGAGGAAGTTCAATGTTAATAAGAAAAATGTTAGATGGTAGATTCAAGACAAAACTGCACTGGAAAATATCAACCTTAACAAATGTGCATTTCGAGGCAAGAGATTAAGTAGTAGAAGAATTGTTGGAACACGTTCAAGAAACCTAGAGCAACAGTTTTGTCATTTCCTGAGATATGCTACCATTCAACGGCAGCAAATTCACCAGAAAACTCTGTATCCCTTGTAGTGAATTTCAAACCAGTTACAGGTGGGTCAGCAGTTCATGGGTAGATGTGGACACTTATTGTGGCATCGAACAACTACAGCTCAGAGTGCTGCAAGCTTATGAGGAAAAGTTGTTACTATATCAGAGATATGTAATCAACACGTGGAAGCAGCATGATTACATCCTGGGGCAAATGAGAAATACCGATCACATGCCCCTGTACTTCGATATATGCTATGATAGTGTATATCAAAGGCAGGCAAGAGAAGTGTTCCGATAAGAACTGCGGGAGCAAAGAAGCAACTCCGCACAGTTATGCTGGTGATAACAGCAGGCTGGCACAAGTGGCCACCATATATTGTTTTCAAAAGGAAAATTATACCGAAGAAGTTTCCCCTCAGGATAGTAGTGCATGTACAGAAAAATGGATGGATTGATGAACGAATGAAATCCTTGTCCAGAACTGGATGGATCATGAGTAGTTGCAGCAGGTCTGATGCACTGTGGAAACAACAATGAATGTTAGTGTTGGACAGTTTCCAGCATCACCCAATTGAGAAGTTAAAATGCAAACTGAAGGAGAACAATGGGGAGTTAGTTATCATATCAAGTGGCATAACCAGGATGCTGCAACCTTTAGATGTGGCTATTAATTGGCCTTTCAAAATGCACATGTGACATTCATACCGCACATGGGAATAACGAATGGAAGCCATGACTGCCCAAGTGTCTCAAGGTCTCACTGACAGATACATGGCAGAGGATTTTGGATATGTGCACATCGATTTCAGGCGAGCTGGTCCCCACAAATTTTAAAGAGTGCAGAATTTCAAATATGATGGACAGGAGTGAGGATGATTTGTTATGGAACATTGCCAGTGATTGTGAAAGTGACAATGAATCAGGGAATATGAGTGAATCTGGGTTGTACTTTGTACAGTAATCCCTTGACATCTGCGAATTCGCTATTCACAAGTTCTGAACATTTGCAATTAGAGAAATGCTACAGGTTTTAACATTTGTGACTTCAACATTCGCGAGTGCGTCTTTTGGTCATACTACTTTTTTTTTTTTTTAACGAGCACAGTTCTCTTTCTTTATCAGCGTCATCTAGGAAATGGAACTTGGCAGACATCGGAGCTGAAAGTATCACAATAGTTTCGAAGTTGAAATGTCAATTCACATTTATAGAATAATACAATTGTACAATAATTCAATTCAGTTGCGTCAAATGGGAGGTAATGGTTTTGCCCACATGAACAGAAAAGCCATTCAGGATCTGTGCAACTCTTATTATAATGACCTCACTGAAGAGCAGTTTTGGGAAATCATCAGGGAAGAAAACCTCATCGAAGGTAATGACGATGTAACGGAAGCAAAACTGCATCCTGGAGCAACATTAATGTCAAAACTGTTAATGGCGTTCTAAAACTTCAACAAGCTCTGATGGAAACGGCATTCGAATGTGATCTGAACATGCAAATAACTTTGAAATTAAAGACAGAAATAGAAGCAGCAACTCATCCATATTTGGAGATTAGAACAATGAGGAGGGTGATAAAAGAATAACCAAATCCTATATCTAATTACTTTACAACTTACTTACTTACAACTTTGAAATAAGTCTCAAATGTTGTTTTACATCTTCATTTTGGGGTGTTAATTGTGAAATCTGTTTGTAGTAGAGCTTACTTAGTTCTACTGGAATTGAGGGTCAGATATTCTTTCTTTAATTTTTAAAGTTTTTCGAAATTCAGGAACCTAATCCACTTTCCCTCATTAAAAGATAGACTCAACATTCGCGATGATTTTCGGGAACCTAACTCTCACGAATGTTCAGGGATTACATTATACGTGATAAATAAATGTTATTTTCAACTTAAAATTTTGTTTTCTTCCAATGTTTTTTTTTTTAAGAACAATCTCATATATTGGCTGCACCCCTATTTTGCAAGTAATTTTTCAAGAGGAAAAAAAAAAAGTATGGCTTAAGCAAATATAGTATCTCTTATTACAAGTTTTTACTGCTCTTCTTCCTTGTGCACAGTTGAGACCACAACAAGGAATCTTCAGAAACTGTTAGGACAAAAGTCTGCAATTGCATTTTTAGTATAGGCCGTCTACTTAATCTCTCAAATTTCTCTTAAGAGTGAAAATATTAAAGAATTAGTAAATGTAGTATATTACCTTCTCCTTTTACATACTTCAGATTGTTTTTATTCCCCAAGGTAATCAATTAACTTTTTTTAAACATTTAATTACGGTAAACTTAAAACACAGTCACTCAAAAATGCCCTGAAGATTACCCACATTGTAACAGTATTTAATTGATACTTACTTCTTTCAAGGAGTGTAAAAGAAGGTACTGTCTCTTTGGTTGAGCTTCAATTTCTTGTAGGACAAATGGTAAATATTGAGGCAAATTCCCAACAGCAACACTTCCTAAAGTATATGAAGCAGCTGATTTAACTTCCTCTGAAGGTGGTGAGAAAGAATTGAGAATAACTTGTTTCAGACTAGTAATACTGCTCAAGTCACTAAAAAGACAAAAGTAGTTGAAAGAAACATTACACCACTTGGTACCAAATAAATAAATAAATTTGATTCTGGTTGCCACAACAAAGACAAAAATAGTCACATAGAAACATCACACAAAATGGCAGTTATCATGTTCTTCACAGATTTAAATTAGGCATTATAAATTAGTCTTATTGGCTCCTTTTAAAAAATTAGACTTACATATGACGGCCTATTTCACCAATAATGAGCAAAGCAAAAATATGTTGTGAATCGTTTCGAGGATTCTGAATGTCACGCATAAACTGTTCTACTACTGCAAGTGCCTCTTGTCTCCAGGTAATTGTTAAAGCAGCAACACACTTTGCAAGTGAGTGGAAAGCCTGTAAAATTTTGAAGTACATTAAGTTTTATCATGGTTCACAAATGTTGGAAATATTTGAAATTAAAAATTCTACCCATTGTTACATTGTTTACAACTCCTTACAATTATGTATTCAATAATGAAACGTAATACTAAGAAAGTGAAATGGTGGGTGGATGGATGGATGAATGAATAAATTTCTAAATGTAGGGGGGAAATTCTTATTACACACCTTACTAAACAGTTTCCAAATAACACTATAATATTTTTATTAAAGCATTAGAAGAATACTAAATTCACACCATCTACAGCATTTTACATTTCTGTTAACCCTTAAAGCAGTATGTAAGATAGAGCACTTAAATTATTCTAATTTATCATTTATAATTCTTCCAACATTCATTAGAGCTAAACTTCATAAACATTCAAAAATGTAATGATTTCAAGCCACAATTTACATATCTAAATAATTGATAATAATAATAAATTAATCATTTGAATTATAACCTGCTTATGAAGAACAGGCATAGGGCCAGTGCCTGAAGCCATGTTGCTCTGTGTCACAGGGGCAACTAGCATTGCCAAGAGGTCTCTGTAACCTAAACCTGGGAGACCTGCCTTCACCAACGCCTGGAAGAACTCTAGCATTGAACTGAGGGCAGCTCCTGCAACACAACTTTTGCTATAAAAGGTACTTAAAATCAAAAAAATAAGAGTATTTTCTGCTACATAAAAATAATTTACCCTGCAGGAGAGGAGATTTTGCTAAGATGAGAATTTCAGGCAGAATTGCGTCTGACACTCGAGCAAGAGCTGAAGGATGCAATTCCGCAATTGAAGTAAGAAGTGTGAGTGTAAGCTGAGCAATATGAAGATCAGCCTCAGAGAGCAATGGTGAGAGCTCAACAATTACCTGAAAGTGTATTGACAGTTTTTGACTTGGCTACACATTTAACTTGAGAACTATTTCTCTCTGACTAGCATTGTATGCAAGCCAATGTTACAAGCAATTAATCCAGAAACAGTACCTTATTGAGCAATTCTGGGTTCATTGAATTACTGTAGTTACGAACAAGTGTGTCTAGTAGAGTTAGAGTTCCCAGTTTCAAAGCTCTTTGATTCTTGCGAAGAAATGAACCCAGAATAGGAATGGCCTCTCCCTGAAATAAAAAGGGAAATAGCAATTAAGAAACATTTTTATCACACAAATTTACGCTTTTAGAAAAGAAAGGGGAAAAAAATAAACTAGAAAAATCAACCATTATTGGCCTGAGGTCAATTCGCAGAGGAGAACCAGCTACTTTAGTAAGTGCTTTAACAGTAGTTAAACGAGTTATTTCATTCCTAAGTCGATCCAGAAAAATGGGCAAGCATGTATGTAGTTCACCCTGCAAAATAAAATTTAAAAAAATTATTTCACATCATAAAAGAGAAAATAATTTATTCTGTTATCATGACAATACCACTTACTTGCAAATAATCACCCAGATTGCAAATATTTGGCCCATACAGGAAATAGCTCTCTCCTTAACTTCTTGATCAATATCAGCTGCCTTGAGTCTTACCAGAGTACAGTGGTACAGTTCCAAAGTGAAAGGTGTGAAATCAAAATTGCTGGGAGTATCTAAATTAAACATAAAAATGGTAAACATTTCAAATTAAAGAAGATTATGTAGAGGAACAAGTACACTAGAGCAGATTTTAAAGCAACATACCCAGTGGACGAATAACTTTCACAAGTTGCTGCAAAACTAATAATGCTTCTGCTGTTATTTTATAGAAGCTATCACCAACAGCTGCAAGAACTGGAGGTACCAAAACAGCCATATGACTATGAAATACTTCAGGCGCATGAGAAGTAAGCAGACAATGCACAAATGCCAGAGTATCTATCTTCATATTGCTACTAGAATTTTTATCCCTGCAATATGGAGAATATAAAAATAAATAAGGCAAAACCAGCTTTACATTGCAAATGTTCCTAGATTGTGGTTATTTCAATGAGAATTTACCCCAAAGAATACTGGATTCCTGGAATCAGAGCTGGTATATGGTTAGTCAATGCTCCTGGTAAAACTATGACTAACTCTTTTAATAATGCAAAACAATCTTGACGTGTCTTTATGCTCTTTTCTTTCATTTGGTGATGTACAGCCTTAACAATAGCAGGCACCTGCAATGCAAATACAGTGCATGAATTCACCCTCCTTACATACTTTTGAATCATGCCAGTGAATGAATTGTTTTGTATGACTCTGATATACTTTAGCGTAGCTGAATATCACATTGCTTCAGGAATGTATTCTTCCATCAGCCAGATAAGCTCTCGCACCAGTTGATAATGCCTCAAAAGTGTCAGTTCAATAAAGGCAGTTATATTAGGGATAGTTTTCATGAGTGATTTTACAAGGGATAGTTTTTTCGCGTGAGCCCACAATCACATAATATCAATGAGCCCATGATTTTCACTTTCCTGCTATCAAACTAAATACATAAACTTTCAATCAAAGACTAAGTCCTTTTTCTTTTTCTCTTACTTTCTTTAATGTAAGATTTGAAAAGCACTTTTCTTGAATTCTGAAACAAATTGTTTTAACCTTTTGCGGTCCTTTCACTTTTCCATTTTCTTCATCTGGCGGTCCGGTGTCCCACGTCACGGGACTTTCTTTTTTTCTGGTTCTGGTCCTTTGTCTCATAGGGCAGGACCTATATTTAACTCTGTGTTATTTCACTCAGGTAAATGGCACCGGTTTCCTGTACAACTAATTATCTTCAGAAGAGATTAGGCAATATTTTCCTTCATTGTAGCCTGACTTTGCCCATTTTATGTAATTTCAAATCAGTTTTCTTACGAGACTGCAGTTGAACTTATGGCATCGAGAAATAAGTCACAGCTTGAACTGAGTGAATCAGTAAACAATTCTGAGAGTTAACAATCTTAAGGAAAGTAAGAATTTGAAAACATTTTCTCGAGGTATTCTGAGGAGTGTGAAGAAAATGACACTAATGATAACTCTGGCTTTGTTCATATAATGCAATATACAGGCGTTTTTGCAATATACATACATTTTGTTTGTAACAAAACATTTTAATTTATTTGCAAAACTTTAAATACAATAATAAATTTATTAACAAAAAATAATTTGAAACCTGAGTACAGATTCTTACGCCATGGCACACCAGACCGTTGCAACCAGCTACCTGGGGATTTAAAGCATCTGCAACAAGGAAAATGCTTCGCCCCACCATGCAGGGACAGCGGACCGCAAAGGGTTAATGTTAACATTCTTTGGTTGGGTGGAAATAAATTATAAGTAGCAGTCCCACCACCAATAAGCCTAACATTCATGAAACGAATGCAAACCATTTCTACATGTTACTCACTGACCTCACCCACCAATACAATTTGGCAGAAATTAGTGACAAAATAATTACTCACATGACTGAACCCAACTCTGTATAATACATGAAAACCATAATGAAGAGAAGTCAAAATTTATACGGGTTAAAACATGTGTGGATTATGCAATGCATCTCAAACAACAAAACTAAATTACCTGAGCTTGTAACATACAAGTGGGACCTTCTTCTTGATCCATGCTGTCAGGGTCTAGACTCACACCCACTGTTGGCCTGGTCTGTCGCAAGAGAGCCATATATGCATGAAAGATATCACTTTTAACATTTTCTTCACGTTCTGAAAATAAAGAATAATATTCTCCTTCAGTTAAGCTAGTTTGAATGATGTTTGAAGACAGAACAAAATACAAAAGAAAAAGAGAATGTATGCGAAAAGAAAAATACGAAGATTAGTAGAAAATATGGAAGGAGATGCAAGAGAAATGAAAAGTAGAAGAGACAAAAGACAAGAATGGTAACGAGATGAGAGAAGAGTAAGTGATGAGAAGAGAGAAAGACCCAGAGAGGGCGGAATCATTGAAACGGTGAACAAAAAATATGAGGGAAAATTAACCAAAAAATATTATTTGCATTTCAACCCAGAGACAGGTGTGTTTGAAATATACCTATTTCTACAAATTGGAATATTAAAGCAGTTAGGTAAGGCGTTAGTTACGGCATTAATAGTAAAAATTGAAAACCAAAGTTTTTAACTTCATCCCATTATTTTGTTTTTCTTCATTCTTTCACTTATTTATTTAGTATTCCATGTTCATTTATTCATTCAAATTTACCTTTGAATCGTGCAATGAGTGCAGGAGATACTGTTTTGTAAAATTCGACCAGAAGTTCATGCCTAGTGGCTATGACAGCTTCCATACACTTTGCAGCAGATCTCCTGACTTTCCAGCTCATATCATCATCATCTGAATACTCATCATTTTCATCATCATCTACTTCCTCTTCAGTTTCCATAATGACACCGTCTTCACCTTCTTCTCCCTCATCATCATAGTTATAATTTGGATCATATGTAATGTATTGTAGGCACAAATCTGTAATCTATAGGAATGTCAATTAGTAAGTACTGATGTCCAATATTCTTTCCAAAATATTATTAGTACCAGGTAATAAATTTTGGATTTCCACAAAAACTAAGCAATGAAGCTGACCTTTCTCACAAAACAAAATTAGATTTTCTGAGACTTCCACATTCCTACCTAACCTTCTTTCAAAGGTAGTCAGTAGGCGCAAATAAAACAAAAACCAGAATAGCTACACTATGTGAAATATTAATAGTATAGTACAACAAGACTGTAATAATGTCAGAACACCAAGTATATAACTACATTACATATACTGAAGTAAAAATCAAAACCAGACCTCAAAATTGGAAGACAGATAACTTAAGAATTATATAATGTAGATAATACTTTACTATTGCATTTTCCTTTCAAATTTCTTTATGCCAACTCAATATCTATTTTTCTGAAATCCACTGGACCTTAACAAAAGAAATGATAAAACAAACCTACCATGATTTGCTAGCATAGGGATGAACTGAAAGATTTTAACATGGAACATGATGTAAGAGGAGAAACATCGAATCAGAATCAAAAGTCAAGATAGAGGGAAGATTGACAAGTCTCAAAACCATTCTTCATCCTTGATCTTTAAAAAGAAGTTAAAATTAAATGCACTATATTGTTTTATTTACACAGAGTTTTACACAGGTACATAAGAATAGTTAAACAGGGCAATCAATCTGAACTCAAAGAGCCTTAAGAATATTTCTTAAAGCTAACCGTTTCTGTTTCTGATTCTTAAGCAATATGGCATTAAAGATAAAATTCCATAATTTATGCCCTTAGGTCTATTGATACATAATTTCTGTCAACATTTGAATCCTAGTTTAACACTGAAATTACCATTCAGCCAAAGAATTTGCACTTAAAAGCTCACTACAAACTCCAAAGTGAGACTTTATTAATAAAGTTCAATAAGCATGGATACAATAAGAATATATGTGATACTGTAATCCATATAAGCATGTAAATCTAGTATTTATCCCAAAAATTGTACAAAAAGAAACCACATATTTAAAACTCTTTGTTTCTCATTGCTACAACAGGAATGGAAAAGGGTCAAGTTACTGTGAGCTGGATCTAAAGTGTTTCAAAAATAAATTCAAAAAATATTTGAGAGAATTTCGAAATTAAAAGGAAGATATTAACATTTGAATATGTATGACATACAACTGAATTTCAAACTGTATATGAAAAATAAATCAACCTACAAAATCAAGAAAAGCATTTTACTCATGACATACCACCATCATTCTGCTAATTTCAGAATTACAACAGAAACCAAATAACTACCTGACAAGAAAAGAACAATGTTTAGAGCATTGTGAAGTACAATGGACTGCAAAACTCTTTCTGTAACAAAATCTTTCATTAAATAAGCATGTGTTTTTCAATTTAACAATTTGCTGAATGAAGTGAAAAGTGAAGATAAGATTTGGTTATATGTTAATGGCATATAACCAAATCTTGTCCAACCAAAATTGAATTGAATGGTTTTTCAATTCCCTTTTAAGTACTCAATTGATTTCTCAAAGCCTTTCAATAAATATTATTAAAAAAATGCCAGCATAACACTTACTGCACTAATATGTGGAGTTATTTCCTTTGGACAACGATGAACAAATGCTTCAAAGGCTTGAAGACAATACTCCCTCAACTCATCATCTTCTTCACGACTGTACTGCACTATTAAAGGCATGACTCTTTCAATGTGCTCACCAAATCTGTGTCCAGCTTGCCGGCTAAAAAAAAGGAAAAAAGAAATACTCCTCCATTTCCAAAAGATATCACATTTCGTTAGACATCAATAAAGAGCATACCAAATAGCTGCAATGCACTGAATATAGGTACGAGTTGTTGAAGTGTTTGAGTTACGTGACAAGCCATCCAAAAGAAAGTTAATTAGTTTTGCATACAACTGGTGATTACACGACATCACCAAGTGGCTCAGAGCTACAATTGTCCTGCAACAAAATAATGATATTATTGCCATGAATAGTTCAAAGTAATTTCATTGTAAAAGCATCAGTGAAAATTGGGTGCTTTGAAAAATTGTGTTGTAGGAAGTAAATCAGATGAAGTTGATGCAAGTGCATTCTCCCATTAATGTTTTGTTAATTATCTTATGAAATAAATTTACACACCAAAATAAGTTTTGTGTTACAACTTCAAATTCAAATTAAAACTTTTTTCAATAAACGATCCTCCTTACAATAATTCATTTTATAAGGACTACAATCAATAAAAATTTCTTGTTACTATCCAACAAGTTTCTTTAAATCAATATTCCATGCTAGAAGAAATACATTTGTTAAAACTAACAGATAACACAAAAATTATATGGTAATAGTTTAATGATTTGATGAATAATTTTCATCAAACCCACAACAAATAGCAATTAAAGTATAATATTTCTGTTTATTTTCAATATTCCGGTATGGCAATTTTCAATGTGAATTAGAAGATATTGAAAAATAAGAATATCATACACAAATACTATAAACAGTATTATTTACTTCCTTTTTCTGATATCACTAATTAGAGAACAAAATTTCGAAACAATTTTTACACATTTCATATCAACAGAAAAAGTTAATTTAAAATATATTTGCCCAACAAATACTTTTTACACAATTTCAAAGCATAATTATATTCTGAACTTTCTAAATTTTGAATTTCAATGTCTGTTTATCTCTACATTATGAAATTTGTATTTATTCCTTTTTTCTACATTATAAGTAATTTTTCCCCTTAAAAAAACGCCATTCTAAACACCATTCTGCCATTTTAAGTAAAATTAAATGTAGAAATATAAAATATATATATTTCACCTTTTTCTCACAGCCTGTCGAGGTGATGACAGCTGAGGTAGCAATGCCGCTAAAATAGTAGTATGAAAACTAATCAAAAGCCCTCCAAATCTCGACAGAAGGTCCGCAAGAATATCTAAAGCTTCAAGCTGGACTGAAACATCTTCTTGCTGAGAGTAAAAAATATTTATTTCAAATGTTTAGAAATGTATCAGGAGAGAAACATTATTAGGAATGAGAAAAGAAATAAATAAAAGAACTTAAGCTTAAACAACTTATTTACCTTGTCAAATGTAAACCCACTTTTAACTTCTGGGATAGTAGTTTTCACACAATGTCTTTTGGGATAAGGAATTGGGAGACTCTGTAGGATAATTGGAAGCTAAGGTCAGGTGTTATTTCACACAAAAGGCAAAAGAATGAAATTTGGGAATAACAATTAATGGAACCACAAAAAGTATGTATCACTTTGTAATAGCAAAGACCAAAGAAAAGCTAACATACCTTTTCTATAGCACTACTTAGTCGGCCTGTGATGCGCTTACATACATTTGCTGCCAAAGCACTTGATGCTAAGGGCAATTCGCTAATCACAGTTTTCAATCCAATGCTTGATATATCTCTCAACTGTTCTTTCTCTGAAACCATGTTTCCACAGAGTGCATCCACTATTGTTTCCACTTGATATTCTTTTACTTTGTTGACCAATGGGCCAAGGCTGATAAAATTAATAACAGAAATGTGAAGTCATCTAAAACATCAAGAATCTTTAGGATTCAAACTAGTGCTTCCTTACCATTTGACAGCTAAATTTTGCACCTCTCCATTTTTATCTTCTAGAAGGCGTAAAAGCATTTTTACAACTTTTCTCTCAGAATCATCATCGAGTTTAATACTATCTTTTTGTAACTCTGACATCAAATCATTGGTGGCCATGAAGCGGAAATCTTTATCACTGGAAGTCATCTAAATAAAATAATTCATGAGTGATAAAACTGTCAAATGTGGTTGCAGAAAAGAAAAGGTGACAATTGTCAATCTAGGACAGTTCAAGGAGGAAAAAATACTAAAGCAACTAGAAGGTATATCGTGTATATTATAAGGACCCACTACCACAATATTAGGCACTGAAAGCGTATCCAGAATAAAAATTATGCATGGACTACAAACACACAATGATTATAAGGCAATTTACCTTCTCCAATAAATTGGCAATTTGATACGACACGCTCGCCATTCTGCTGCTCAAATATAGATGAGACTGAAGAAAATAATTCCCTTAGTGCAAACAAGTCGTCGGATGTACAATCCGACTTCTATTTAAACAAAATCTTGACAATTAACCGGCACTTCAGCAACTAATTGTTCCATTAGGGCCAAAGAGTTTAGGTTTCAGCACTCAGAAAGAAAAGGAACAAGCTTCATACAGACCTCGGAGATAATCCACTGCGTTCTATCTTGAAAATGACGCAGTCTTTGGCACCCAAAGAACACGCATTGAGCGACCGATGGTTATAATCATTATCAATCTTGATAAAAGAGCCGAAGGAGATCCGAGTGTTAAACAAATAATTTAATTGGTAAAATACTAAAATTTCTAAATATACAAAATTGATAAGTACGTTTTATTTTTTAACAAAGTACTTGACAAACTTGGGAGTAAATGCTACGTGAAAAATAATTTTAATGTGCTATAAATATTTTCTGGTACATCTGAAAAGATGTACTAACACTCAAAATAATCACTGTCAACTTTTCAGGCTTGCCATTGTGTATACATGAAATAAAAACGGCCTCCCTCGCCAGTACTCTTTGTGACGTCACAATAAACACGCGCGGTGGTTTAAATCGCCTTGCACGAATGGCTAGAATGAAACCAGACACATCTAGTACGTAGCTTTCTGAGAATGAAGCGATATTTTGAATGAAGGAATGAATTATTGATGAAGGAATAAATGTTACGTAAACAACGTTACCTGAACTCCGTTGTTGTTGTTGTTGTTGTTGTTGTTGTTGTTGTTGTTGTTGTTGTTTTTAATTGAATGTTCTGCAGACATAAAACTAAAAAATTGAATTTCACACGAAATAGTTTAAAAGGGTCAAATAGTAATTACTTCCAATACAGGAAAACTTTTGATTTTTTAAACATGATTTGTATGCACTCCTTACTTAATAATAAAACAAAAATACAAAAAATGTATGAAGTATGTTTTCTTTTCTAAGAATTTATTTTAAAAATTGGGAGTGAAAGTAAATCATAGAACAATAATTATTATATTTTTAAATTTTTTTAAATTGTACTGTCCTTCAAAACAACAAATATGATAACTATTTTTTATTGTAAATATTGTGTTAGAAGAAATTAACATATATCTTAAAATATTTATATATTTTTTCAATACAAAGAAAAATTATACTTTTTTATTAAATACATTGAAATTGTGTATCATGAAGTGCATCTCATTAAATGAATTATTATATTTAAGCAATAAATTAACTTTGTTCATATTCAAGTAAACTGGAGGTAATAACTAGTGGTGCTACAGAATGGCACAGACTTTTCCGTATTAGTTTTCTATTTTCTTGGGTCTTCACTAGCTCCATCTCAATCAGGTTTTTCTGTCCAGTTACCCTGGTCCTTTGAGCAAATGCTGAGATGGCCCCTTGCTTTGCTTTTGGACAGTAAATGTAACTTCCCTCTCTCCACCCAAGACACTTTGACTCGTCATACACGATTGTAATTGTATATGTGACTCAATAAATTATTATTATTATTATTAGCTATTCGGAATTGCCACATATTCTTTCTTGCCAGCTACCATCTATCATCGCCAAAAGTACATTTTTTTGGTCATTTTCTTAATTTTTCGGTTTCCTATTGGTAGAACGGAAACATTAATTTTAGAATATTAAAGAACACGAAAACCTAGCCATAAATGGCAATTTTCTTTTAAAAATTATGTGCTGTTTAAGAGAAAATGGCAGTTTTAGCACTTCTAAAAATGTGAAATTTGAAGCTCATTTTCACAGACAATTTTTGAGTTTTCAAAATACTTTATTTGAAGTTATTTGAAGCACTTACACTCACAAATATAATCATCTTTACAAATTGCAGATAATGTGCATATTAAAGATGTGAGAGATGTTTCAAAAAATTTACATTTATATAATTTTTGAAAAAACAAAAAAATAACTCAAAATAAACTTTACGTCATACTAAAGAGTGTAATTAGCACTATCTGTTACAAAAGTTTCAAGAAAAAATTGCAGCCATGTATGAGAAAATGACGTTTGAGCGTTTCTGAAAATGCGAAATTTTGAGCTACTTTTCACAGAAAGCGGTTGTTTTCAGAGAAACTTTACTTGACATTATTTAAAGTACATGTACTTGTAAATATAATAATGTGAACAAATCGCCGATACTGTAAATATTAACGTCGTGAAAGACAAGTAAAAAAATTACATTTTTGTAATTTTTGAAAAAACCAACTGATAGACCAAAATGGCTTTTATGTCATTGATAGAGTACATTTACCACTATCCCTACAAAAAGTTTAAAGAAAAAATTTGGAGCCGTTTTTGAGAAAATCTTGATTTTGTAATTTTTTAAAATTGCACATATTGCACGCAGTATTACACGAAAACTACAAAAATTTTGAAAAACATTTACATGACTTTTATTAAAGAACTCAATACGCAGAACAAATTTTATTTGAAGAAAAAATCTCTATCTTCAATTTTGTAGTTGGAGAAAGACGCCGAAAAAAATTCAAACTTCCACAATTCTCGAAAATTCAGAGTTATCCGTGAAAATCGGACCTATGCCATGTAAATAAGTGTATTTTACTCTATTCATACAAGAAATTTAAAGAAAAAATTTGGAGCCGTTTTTGAGAAAATGTTGAAAATCCCCGGGGGGCTTCATATAAAGTACCCCCAAATTTTGAAGAATCTTTTTCAAAATCTCAAAGCTTCGACTAGAATCAGATCGACCGGGGAATATCCATTTTGGAAGAAATCGTACTTATGGTTTAGGCGCTAGCAGTGTTCACAGACGCACAGACGGACGGACGGACGGACGGACAGACGGACGTTTTCCTTTCAATTGTGTTTTCGGTATCAAGGATCTAGAAAACAGGGTTTGTGGCTACATCACGTGTTAGGGGATTTTTTTCTTAATTTAGCAACTGGTTTTATCCATTTATTCGTTTTCACGGCCCGGCAATTAATTTTTTTCCGCCGAAAATTGGCCATTTTTTCGCGCAGCATTACATAACTTTCCCTATACTACGTATATCACTCCGTGTATACGTACGTATACGGGAAAGTAAAAATCTAAGAGATGAAAAATATATTCAGATATTGTTTTAAGTGATTAAAACAAAAATTAAACAATGAACAGTTATATTTAGTTTTGATATTTCTTTCATGATAAAGAGATGTCGTTTTTCTTAATAACTTAGGGACTATTTTAATATAAGATAAAATATTTTGTATTTTATGATCACTGAATTTATTTTATTTGTGGAATTAAATACATATGGAGAATACATTTTGATATGGTAAATCTTCTAAGGAATGTCACGTGTTATTAATTTGTAAAACAGGTAATACAATTCCTGTACATGAAGGTCTGACCATATATATCTAATGAAAAAATTAAAACATGTTTGGTGAAAGGAAACATTTCTAATTAACACCCTTCTATGAAATAATTTTAAATATTAATATTTAGCATCAATATGTCACATTCCTTTTTCTGAATAAATACAATTGAAGGGTAGGTAAAATTCTTTTAGATGGGCTCTACTTCTAATATAAATGAAATTTCCAATGTGACATATAAAGGCTAATATAAGAATGTAGTGAAAGTCTTTTTTAGTGACAAAAATCATATAATTGGTTTAATTAAGTAGCAAGAAAATGATTATTTATTTCCAAGAAATTTACTAAATTCTTTGATAGTATGTACGAGTAAAATAAGTTTTGAGAATAGTTACGGAGTAGACAAGAATTACTCCTTATTCCAGAGAGAAATAGGGCCAATAACATTACTTTTTGGAGTCTGGAAAACCTACAATGAACAGAAGGAATATCTGTTAAAGTTGATTTTTATCAAGTTTAATGAATAAAACAAAAAGTGACTATTTCATTTCACAAGTTAAACTTAATATTCAGGATTGTAGATATTCAATTTCAAGTGAAACTTTCACTTATTTAAGCCAATTATGCCCCCTAAGGAGGATCCCAAACAAGTTTGTTTACTTTCTTAGGAAATTTGACTCTAGAGGTAGAGTTAACAGATAAAATTGTTAAATGAAATAAGACAAGAGCTGATCCATACCTAGAAAGGAGATAAGGTTGGAGAAATTTTTCTCTCCAAATCACAAATTAAATAATTCAATAAATATATACAGAATATCCAGAGAGGAAATATTGAAACTTTAAAAATAAGTTCTTAAAACAATTTGAAGCATATTTTGTTGAATTAACTTTTTGGATTTTCCAAATGGCTGAGCTGTAATAAGTACTCAAAAGTTGGTTTGAAAACAATACTTTCTATCCAAAAAATTGCATTGCAGAAATGTATAAACACTTCAGAAATATGTAAATTGTTTATTATTAACATGTATCTGGAAGGTTTTTGTGTATAAAGTATTTTTTCAAACCAACTTTTGAGTTCTTATTACTGCTCAACCATTCGGAATATCCAAAAAGTTTATTAGACAAAAAAATGCTTAAAAATGGTCTTAAGAGCTTATTTTCAAAGTTTTGACATTTTCTCCCTGAACATCCTATATTTTGCAAGAACATAATTCTAAGTTAATTATGAATAGTCAATAAAATGAAGCCTGCTGGTTAAAAAATGGAATCTACTTAATCATTGCATACTTTAAAATTTTATTTTTCTTTAAAAGTCTCTCCCTCTTTTTGCCAGAATGATACAAAACATGCTTTAATATCCATGACAACAATTTGTTGTCAGGAATATTAAAATTGACATTTTAATGCTGGTTCTGATTGAGTTAATAACTATTGTTATTAATCTTATGATGTATTTATGGTCCTTTTTTTGGTTTAATTGCAAACAAATGAATTTTCTCACGATTCAAATGACTTTCAAAACATTTTTTGTTTATGGGTTTGATATTTCATCTGTAAGATATGTCATCAGTCAAATAAACTTGAAAGCATACAGGAGCAGTGTATTTTTGTCAGAATCCATTAATGAATAAATGGTACATTGTTGTGAAATGGATACAATTTTTTGAGTATTTTTAATATTTGTCTTATATAATAAATTCCTCTCCCCCTTTCATGAAAAATGTTGTGTGTAATTATTCACATTTTTAAACAATGAGAATCTTTCATCATACCATATCTTTCATGAATTATAAAAGTGTTCTGAGCGACACTTACACTAAGTTTATTTTTATTTAGAAAACAAGTCACTTTCACTGGCAAGAGGACAGCCTGTTGTGTGGCCTGCTGATAAATTAACTCTTCTCAAACTGAGAAACTCTGAGTTGAATGATTTTCTTCCTGCTTCATTTTCAACTAGTAGCCTTTGTCTCATTTAACTCTTCTGATTGTTGAAGTTGTGGAACTTGGTGTGGATGATTTTCCTGGGACAAGCGGTCTTGATACACTAGATGTGCTCACATCACTTCTCTGTGCAAAAAGAAATAATGTCATTAAGTAGGTTTTCACCAATAAATTAATATAGTTTAAGAATATAGATGAACATTTATTACAAAGGATTGGATTTTGATGATCTCCTACTTGATATATTAAAAATATTGCTAATTTAAACATTAATTATTGTTATAAATCAGTCAAGACAGTCAATAACAGAAATGAATTTTTATGATATTTAACTTTCTTATGAAAGCAGCAGAGAAGTAGTGTTTCTTTCATTGTTTGAAAATGTAATCTTAAAATCTGAATAACTATTACTATAGGCTAACTTTTTTTAGAAATTCCTGACACTGAAATTATGCCATTTACAAAACTTCTGCTAGTGAAGAGCTCTTTAAATTGCTTACAAAATTAATTTTCTGATATCAATCTGCTTCAATTTATTATTCAATGACTGAAAGCATCTGAGATTTTTAATTTTGAAATGTTATTTTTAAAAACCACAACACATTTTCAAAATGTTCAAACTTTCAGTTTCACTAATCCTTTCAGAGGGGGCAAGAGGGATCATGGCCCCATTGAATATCTTGAAAAGAGCCCGGCAGATTTACATGGGAAAAAAAAAAATGATTTAAATGTATTCAATCCTTGATTTTCTCCGTTTTTTTGACCTAACAATTTGGGAAATTGTTATACATGTGGAGAAATGCATTGTCACACCAACTGGAAACCATCTAAAGGATTCAAATGTAGAATAGGGCCTTAACTCTATTAATTAAGGTTTAATAAATTGTGTGATTTTCAATTAAGTTGTATTCAATTGTTTAATTAATAAGATATTCATTGAAGGTATAATTTCATTCATTGTAGTGTATTTTAATCACTTGCAAGCGAAATATGCCACTTTATGAAAATAAAACAGTTCAATCCAAAATCGGGGCCCAGAAATGAAGTTGGCCTCTCTTCTTGTTCTAGACTATGCCTATGCCTTCAGATCAATGCCAGAGCAACACCCATATGAAAAGAGACAGGACACTATCTTCCCTTCCTTTTCTTTTCCCATCCATCTCCTCCAAGCCAGACTGGGACACAGCGTGATGGAGTATTTTCTATACCTTCTCCTTTATAAGTCAGGAAATGCCCATAACCCTTCAAAGAATGCCTTCAGGCTATAGAAATAAATCGATGCCATTAATCTGTCAGTGAGTCCTTGAAAGATTGAAACAGAAAATAAGTGTATTTGCACAGGAATTCTCTACTCATTGCTTTGTAATCTATTCTTGTTCCATGAAAATTAGTGATATTAACAAATGTCTGAAATCACCCATTGCAGTACTCAAATTATTTACATCATAGTAGTAGGATCTCTACATTAAGATGTTTATAAACAAGTATTTCAATATCACAAGCATTAATCACATATTAAGTTAAGCTGAATCATAGTAAATGTTTGTTGTTTGAGAAAAACAACTTTATCTGAAGTGAGTTAATTGACAAAATTGTTGCAATGTACTGAATGGAAATGTTTATGTGATAAATAAATATTAAGCATATATTATTCTTGAGATGAAATATGGCAATAATTACTCTGTAACATTTAAATTCTACTGCAAATGATTTTGACAATACTTTTCAATTCTGCAAATTAAAAAATATCTCTTACAGCAGGTGATGGGCGTGGAAGAGTACTGCTGCTGCCATTCCTCACCAGTGGCCTTTGAATAGAATCCATTCTCTCAGGAAGAGCTGGACTTGGCTCTTTTTTGCCTCGTTCAACACTGTAAGGAAAGCAAAAGCCAATGCCTCAGTATTTTTCATATATGATAAGGAATATCATTTCTTCATAGATTTATCTATTATTACTGTAAATGGATTTAAAGCAATGTGTCATACAAAATGGGCTTATTACATTAGTAAATATGTCTAACTCTTTTCAGCAATTATTTTCACACACATACACATATGTGCATCCATGTGCACACATGCACGCGCACACACCCACACCCATACCTAACCCATCCACCTACACACGCACCCCCCACACACACACACACATGCATAGACACATGCACACACACACATACACACAAAGATATACGTATATAATTAGTAATGTGTTTCTCTACATATGTTTCTCTAATAAATATAAACATAAAATATAATTTTTATTTCAAAATTTTATATTTTTTAAGAGTATATTTTAAGTGTATCACTCACCTATTAGCCCTAGAACTTGGTTTCTTGAACATTCCAGTAAGTCTGTCCCTGAGATCCTTTTTGCTGCCTTTTTCATCACCTCCCATGCTTATATCTGAGCCACTTCCTCCAAGGGATCCCTGATGGGGAAAAAAATTGTAAGTAAAAATAATTATGACAAATACTAATGTGGATTGTTGATATGTGTTGTGAAACATAAACGAGTACTTGGCATGATGTTGTATTTATAAAATAAATATTTCTGTGTGCATATTTTAATCTTCTGAGCTAATCATTGTTTCTAAAATTTTATAGATATTTAGTTTATGTTGTATGTGTATAAATTTGTAATTTAGGATTTATTTAGAGTTCGCAATGTTCAGAACAATAATAAACATAGTTACTAGGTTTTATAATATTCCTGAAATAAAATGTTCAAGTTATATTTTATATTTAACTCTAGAAAGCCTGAGATGAGTCCAACTAACTTCTTTTGGATCTTTCAATGCTCATAAAATTATTGGAAATTTGATTTTTGCCCCTACTGCCCAGGTATTCTTTTAAACATACCTTCTAATTATTACACCAAAATCGTTCTTAATTTTTTGAATTTTTTATTCATGTATTGTGACAAAAATAGTTTTAAGTCACAGAAGCCTGAGGTGAGTCTACCAGACTCATTTGTAGTTCTGAAGTTTTCTCATTACCAATGGGCTTTTAAATTGTTGTGTTTATTTGAAAGGAATTTCTGGTTATTGCAGTGACTGTCACATGTTATCTTCTGTGTATTTCTGAATTTTGTATACATTAATCACTACTCAGGTACATTTGATACAATTGCCAAGATCATTCTTGATTGTATCCAGTGTTTTCTTTAGTGCATTTTTATTGCACTGTTATCCAAACTTGAAATTTTGGGAATTGGAGGAATTGCACATCAATGGGTTAAATCTTACCTTTCAAATCGTTGTCAAGTAGTCACAATCAAGCATGTTAGAGATAAAAAGATTTCATCCCATTTTTCCCAACCTAAAATGATAAATAATGGAGTACCACAAGGATCAATTCTAGGCCCTATATTATTTCTCTTATACATCAATGAGAACAAAATGGTCCTATTTGCAGATGACACAAACATTATTATTAAAGCAAATACTCAACAAACTCTACAAAAAGAAGCACAAACAGTTCTAGAAGCACTAGTAAAATGGTTCCAGGAAAATAAACTCATCATAAATACCAGTAAAACTGTGTCCCTAAACTTTCGAAATCCACTCTCTAAAGAAAAGCCACCAACACAATTGATGATAAAAAATATGCCTGTACAAATTGCCCAAAAAACAACTTTCCTGGGTTTGACTATTCAAGATGATCTAAAATGGAACTCTCACATCACAGATCTAAACAACAAACTTACCAAGACATGTTATGCCTTCTACATTCTTAAGTCAAATTCTAACTTGGATACACTGCGAACAGTATACTTTGCAAATGTACACTCACATCTAAAATACGGAATCATATTCTGGGGAAATTCTCCAGAAAGTATTCACACTTTCATCATCCAAAAATGAATATTGAGAACAATGACAAACACTCACAAATATGAGTCCTGCAAACCACTTTTCAAAAAATTACAAATCCTAACCGCTACCATGCGTGTACATTTTAGAAATATTAATCTTCACAAAGAAGGCACTTTTAGAAAATAAGGACTCTGTTACTCTAAACACAGAAGTTCATAACTATGATACTAGACAAAAAAGAAACCTGCATATCCCACACAGAGAAACTTCACTCTTTCAAAAAAGTACCCTTATAGAAGGCATTACACTATACAACAAACTCCCTAGTGAATTTAAAAGCTTAAACTCTGTACACACATTCAAAAATAAACTGAAAGCTTTCCTGTTAAACCATACATTCTACAGTACTTAAGAATATATACATCATAAACACGTATCTACCCAAATATAAACTAGTACTAATCATTTTTATATACTCTGTTGCATGGTTTGAAACCCCCAAACTGACTGTTGAATGTAAGGGATGGACCCAGCCCAGGCATCAACTCATAAGAAGACGACTACTTATTTAATTTTTCTTTTCTTTTTTTTCCCCCTTCTTTTATCTTTTTTTTTCTTTTTTCCTTTCTTTCTTTTTTTTATTAGTATAGTTTTTTAATTTTAATATTCATTTCTTTTTTTCTTCTTTTCTGTATTTAATACTTAGAAATATCTATATTGTACATTTTATTATTATGTACTTATGCTGACTTGTCATACATGGCTTATGCTGTATTTATGTGACAAATAAATATATTATTATTATTGTGAGGTTTTGTGCAGTCTTGTTATTTGCAAATATCTTGTTTTTTGCAGAAAGTAAATATTTTCAAAATTGAATCATGAGATTTTATTTTCACCTCTTCATGAATCAAATACTTTCATTTGTATAATTATCAAGATGTCTAGGCTGAATGATGCAGAGATTCAGACATGCCTCGACTTAGATGATAAAAATGTATCTGATGGATTATTTTCAGGAAGCAAAGATAGCGATTACAACCTCAAAAATAATTCTAGTGAAGAAGATAATATTAGTGATAGAAGATAGAAACATCGTTGAGTGTGAAGATACTGTCATTAAAATATGTACAAAAGAAATGAATATTCAGGAACACTCTTCATGCTGAAGAGTATTCGGAAGGCTCTTCATATCGAAGATAATGTTTTCAGTGATAAAAAGTAAATTAATTGTTGTCCAAAAATATAATAAATAGTGAAGAATGAATTTTCGTTGTTGTCTGTTCTAATAATCAAAAACAAATAGCACATTATCATTTACCCCCCATGAGTCCGACAGACTCACTTCAGGCTTATTCAGTTGAAAAAACGCTTGGGTTTTCTGGGGTTAAATAAGGAAATAATGAGCATTTATTATTTAATTCTTTAATTCTTCATTTGATTTAATTTCATCTTTATTTAATTTTTAAAATATCTGTAACAAAAAATTAACAACATGAAATTGTTTTTGCTGTTAGCTACTATCTAATTTGAAAGAAAAATGAGAGTAGGCCTATAAGTCTAAATTCAAAATAAAAAAATAAATTGATAATTACTTTATGAATTTTATATTTTAATACAGTGGAGAGATCTTGATGATGATGATGGTATTGTTTCTCAATCATTTAATCCTCATATTTAATATCATCTAAAATTTCTATGAAAATAGGAAGATTTTAATTCGGTTTTGAAAAAACAAGTAATTTTTTTCATCTGTTTCCAGTTTTCCTCTTATTAATAAGATCATAATTTCCTTTCTTAAGTTAATAATTTCCTCTTATTAATCATTAGTAAGTTTTGATTTGAGGTACACTTTCTGCTAAGAAAGTGATAATGTTTTTATTTTCAACTCCATTACTGGTAAAATTTCTACAGAGAGACAATGTTTGTTTTCTTACCTGTGAACTCATGTAGTCTCTTGCAGTAGTTGTGTCATCAATGCTTCGAGACTTGGTTAATTGTTTTAATTTCCCTAGGATACCTTTCTTTTTCTTCTTTTCCCCAGAAACAAATTCACTTTGAGTTGAACCTCCAGATAACCGACTGAAATTGTGAAGTTTTAGCTTAACAACATATTGTTGAACTATTGTAATATAGTACTAAATTACATTAATTGAAGCTATACCTGTCCATACTGTTGTCTCTCCTGTTCAGGGAATAAAATCGAGAATCTGTTGATCCCACTGATTGTAAGCTTGAAAGACTGCCATCTCCTTCATCATCTGTTTTCCAAATAGATTGCTGGAAAGAGTCACAGGTATAATATTGAAAAATGTTATTAATCTTCACAAATAATAAAAAAAAGAGTAATTATTCATTTTGTCAACAGTATTTGCTACAGTAGTTAAGTTCTTTGATGTATTACAATTCATTTTTGAAATATGTAGATCAGGAAATTATTAACAAGGATTGAAAAATAATCTAGAAAGGTTCATGCCACATATCTCTATCAGTTCTTGATGGTTATAATTTTAGTCCCTCAAATCTTCAAATTATGGTGTAACATGGAGAGTAGGACACAATGACCTACTATGCAAATACTTAGAAAGTTACCTGTTCTTGGGCAGATGTTTGTTCTAGAGATAAAGCTTTTCTGTGCAGACTGCCTTTCTGAGCAGATGTTCTTGAACTTGCCCCAAGTGGTCGGAGTGTTGTTTCGGGAGGATTATCAGATTCTGTTGATGCAGCCCTAGAGGAAAGCAAAAAGAACAGAAAATGATATCCCACAAATTCAATCAACGAATAAGGTAATTAAAAGGCATTGAGTGGCTCTAAATATAAAACATGCTTTATGTACTTAAAGGTAATAATATAAAATCAAAACCAAACATATTATAATAGATCATTTTTTTTAATGGAAGATATAATTTTTGTCACTATCATCTTGCCTTCTCATTCCTAGTGCTCTTCGAGCCCTCTCTCGGTCACGGTCTTCCTCTCCTGCTTTTTGGTATCTTCTCAAAGCTTCTGTAGCTTCAGTTAACCTTTGCACAGTGGACTGAAGCTGCACTTTTCGATCAACAGATGTTTCTATAAAAAACACGGAAATGGTTAAATGTAACAAAGCAAGTGCAAAAAGATTTAAGAGACCATTTAATCATAACTGCCGTCTTGTCCAGTGGCAACATAACAGATGGGACTAGGGGGACTCCTGCCCTGGGTCTGAACCCCACCTTCTGGAGGGGGGGAGGCACTCCTATTGAAGGAGTCCAATCTACCAAGTGGGTCTTAGCAAGGAGATTCCACCCACTAAGAAGGCCCCACCTACAGAGGATCCCATGCACTGAGGGAGCCTTATCCTCCTCCGTTGTATTCACTGATCTTCGGTATCCCAGATCCTCATACCACCACTGACATCGTCAATTTATTTATTTATTTATACATATTGCAAAAGAAAACTGATTTAGCTGCAGTCAAGATATATTTTACTAGTCTGAATTAATTTACAGTGTAATAAATGCTAATGATTTTTAATGTAATATAATATCACAAATAGAGGTGAGAGTAAAGTCTTTTAAATTGATATAGGGTGCTGGCTAAGATGAACTGTTGTAGGTTATTCCAATAATGTTCATGAAGGTGCTTTATGATTTTAATTCTTTTATTTATTTTTCTGCCTTTCTGACATATAAGGTAATTTGTGATCTCCTATTTTAAAATATCAGGTTAGATTGATAGCAGGAGCTAAGAGAGAAGTCACTTGTAAAGGCAATAAGATTGTAATATAATTTACCTCTTGAATAGTCTTTTCTCTCCAGACCAGGTGATGACTCCCTAGACTTCGGGCCCTAAATATCAGAAAGCAATATTACTGTGATGATTATTCAATATAATGCAGTGTTTTAATCAGTGTAATTTTGAATGCAAAATTCGAAATAGTAACTCGCTAGTTTTAACACTTTTCTGAAAATTTATATCAAATTATTTGTAATCTTTTCAAATGAACATTTCTGTCATTTCTGTGATAAGTTGTTTTTATAATTGATTAATTGCAAGAAAAACAGTATTATGAAGCTTTTCAAGAAATTACTAAAAGATCAAATTACTATAATATTTTGTTTTATAAACATTTGTTGAAGATCTATATTCATTTGTAACAGTGCAGAAAATGTCCATAGCATGTAGTGTAGAGAATAATAATTTAATTCTTTGTTTTGTTTGAAAACAGTGTTTGAGAGTAGAGTTCAACTTCTTGTTGAATTGTGAGGTTGACCAGTCTTTAAGTCTAAAAAGGAACATAGAAAGGTGATCATAATATGCAAACACTTAAAAACTTATAAAGACTTTTGATGGGTCATGATCTCATATGTGTGTGACCTTTGTAATATCTCTGATTAACTATTTAGTGTTTATGAAATATGCCACAAAGCATCAGAGATTTCAGTTCACCAAAGTGTAGGTATCTATTATATAAAAGTGAAGTTGTTTACAATGGTATGTATCACTAAAAATTAGTATCACTAGAGTGATTGCTCCCAAATTTGGCACGAATACTTTTGAGAGACCAATAATCAAAGTTAGCATTCTTGCAATTCAAAAAGTTATTGCAAAATTAGCTTTCTTTACAAAAAAATATTACAAAAGTGCTTGGGAGTGTATGTAGCCCAACTACAGTAGCTTTCCCATTGTTAATATCAAAGATGAATAATAGAGCAACAAGTGCATTTCAGTTTGACATCAACAAATTAAAATATATATTCAATAGAAAATTGTAAACTTGATTTTACTTAACGCTTTTTTATCTAAACATGTGAAGAAAGTGCTGTTATTAGTGTTGGTGTGAAACCTCTTTACGCAAAACCTAGGCAATGCCATGTAATACACGATTATGATAAATAAATATGTGAGTAATCCTGAGTTTCTAAAGAGAGTTACTATTAAACATTTTGATAATTATAGTTGACCAATGATAGTGACCTGATAGCTTTACCAATGATTATTAAATATTGTACGAGTGATTAAATATCAAAGTAAATATATTTTAAAAGTTTGAGAAAGATCACATTTATTGACATGCAATAGTCAATGCATTCTCTGGATACTTCTGAAAACAATTATCACAAACTTTTCACTAATTATGTCAAAACACAGCTAAAAGACAAATACAAGACAAAAATAAGGTAAAAGACATCAAGAGAAGAATAAAAATGAATAGGATCATTCAATTTGAAGAAATTAACTAAGAAACTTGGGAATCTTGATTTTTTGAAAATGTGAACTACTTTTTTACACGCAGGCTATGAACTTGAAAGAAAAGTGAGTATAGATGTGAATATGGAGATAAAATTTTCTTGTTATTGTCTAACTGCGTCTACATTCATGTCAGAATCCGTGCAATGCATCACATCTTTCATGCTGAATTTATGAGTAATGTATTTTCATGTAAATAACATGTTCCTGTACATAATGTTATGACAGCCTTCATTACTATTTAAAAATACTTACAATGAAATTTGTGAAAACATTTCAGAAAAATACTGTACAATTAGAACATTTAACATAGACTGTTTTTAGCAACACCAATTCTAAATCTACCTGGACTCTCATGCTTAAAATAATAAAATTCATTACTGTTTTGTTTGTGAATAAATCAAAAAAGACCTTTGTCCTCCGAGGTGGTGTTGGAGTTGTTACGCCTGAATCAGTAGATGTTTGCTTGGTCTGAAATAGTTCTGGTGCTAATCTCATCAGCTCATCGACCTGAAAATAAAGTTAATTAACAAAAATTATATTAAATGTATTAATTTTTTATATCTAATTATTGCAAAGGAATGTGCTTTACATGTTTCTTTATATATTTTCAGTTATTTCAGTCTTTTTCATTGAATTTTTGTAACTTAATTAAGTTTCATACTTTTCTTGTGTTTTGATAATAAATAAATTGATTATCCAAGACCGTTTTCTTCCATACACCAATTCAATTGGCACCATTCTTCCCTAAGTTACCTGTCCCCCCACTCCACCCCACCTACCCCTGATAGAATGAGGGTGCACGGAAAGAAACAAATTTCAGTATTCATAAAATGTACTGCATTTATAAACAGGCTAAAGAATGTTACACATTCCTACATAACCTCCTATTGTTGATATATGCATTACAATTAATTAGTAATTGTAGCTTTTTAAAATGGCTGATGATATGAAAGTAAAAATGTCTATTATTGCATGTTAAAAGTGTTCAAATTCTGCAAACTGATCAAAAGTAATAAATAAATATAAGGTAAATAGTCAAAAGATTAAGATTTATTCATCACAGACAAATGTAGGCTGGAGATTGGTTTCATAATACTATCAAAGGTTTTTAGTTTACGCTTAGTGGTTACATTAAATAAAAATAATTTAAAATCTTTACAACTAACTTGATCCAGAAGAGAATTGATTCTCCTTTCTTCATCTTGCTCTGCCCGTCGCTTTCCTGAAGCCAATTGACGTAATTCTTCTCGTTCTTTCTCATGTCTTTCCTTTTCTCGTCGTAACTTTTCATTTGTAGTACGTAATTTAGCATGTGCGTCTCTCAGTTCCAGTAAATCACATTGCAACTAAAGGAATGAAAAATTACTTATCAATGCAAACTTACATATCTGCGTTTTTAATTTGGAAAATCTAATTAAATTATTAAATGAATTTTCTGTTGGCAGTTTCTGTTCAGATAATGCCTTTTAATAATTAAATACATTCAAATTCTACCCACAAATTACCACACACCTCTGTCACTTTCTTCTTATTTTCATCTACTTCTTCTTCTGTAGTCTTTTTGAGTTGATCTATTCTTCTCTTTGATTCTAGACGCTCCTTGTCTCGTTCTCTTTCAACCTTAACAAATAAATTTTTATTACAATTTTTATTAATTCCTTATTCAAAAGTTAATTCACAATGATGGGTATTTTAAAAGCAAACATTTTATCAATATTAACCTCAAAGAGAGTCTGTCGAAGATCACGAGCGAGTGTTGATGTTTCTTGCAAGAGTCTTTGCAATTCTTCTCGTTCTTTCGACCAAGCCAATTCCATTCTTGTTCTCATACCTGGTATTTTTGTCCTTCCACTGGTTAAAATGCGTTCTTCTTCAAGCTAAGAAATGTACCTCAGTAGTAAATAGTTTATTTCTTTATTTGTTAAAAGTATGAAAAATAATATTTTCTTAGCTCACACTTACTAGCTAAATATTGGAAGTTAGATAGATGTAGATACAGATATAGAGATAGATATAGATATAGATATTTTCTTTCACCCTCTTTTAATACAGTATTTAATTTATATTGTCAAGAAATTACTACTTAACAAACTAATTGCATTGTTGATTTACGGTTCAATGATATAAAATATTATAAACATTATTCATGTGATATATAATTGTTACTGTTTCTATATGATTATTACAATGATAAAAACTATTGTAACACTATTTGTGAGAATTACTGTTGGAATAAATTGAATCAGACTGAATTATCTTTCTTCTTTCATGAAAAAACATAAAAGTACTAACCTCATTTACTCTAGACTGTAGTTCAGAGAGTTTGATTTCCCATGAAGAACGTTCTGAAACTAGCTCTGTTTTTAATTTTGAACTCTCAAGTCTTGCTTCAGATAGTTCGTCTTCCATGCAATTAATCTGCTGTTCCAATGTTGCAATTTTTGTTAACGTATCTTCTGTCTGCAAAAATTAAATTAAAGTTTCAAAAATGTATGTTCATGCCAAGTACCTAATTATATTTCCTGTGATTGGGCATTCTCAGATTTATCAGAATTGTAAAATATTAATCTATGACAGTGTAATAGTTGTTTGATAAGCATACTCAAATGGATGCCACAATAAGCTTTAGAATAGTACATACTAGTATGTTCTGTACATTTATTACAGTTCTAGTTGCATAATGTATCTTTTATGAAGACAAATAAAAAATGTTTTTTTAAAAGAAAAAATTAACATTTCTATCTTAATTAAAACACACATGAGAAATAATCTTAGAAATAAACAGAAAAAAAGGGCTTTGTAATCATTATAGATTAAGTCTGAATGATACTCATCTGATAAGTTTGAACGATATAACATTGAAATGAAGCACTATACATTTCATTATAATATCCATATCAAACTTATCATTAATAATTATTAAAGAATATACTTTTCCATTTTGCAATAATGTATTCATTTAAAAAATTGAAAATGAAAGAATATTTTTAACATCTCTTTCATTTACATAAGAATTGAAAATTTTTTTAAAAAAGTGGAAAAGTTGGCTATTAGAAAATAATTGGGAGTTTCTGAATCTCAGGAAATTTTCAGGGAGGGAAGGAGAACTTATCATGCAAATGTGACACTTAATACATCATTCATTAAAATCCTCTCTCATAATATGAATCTACTCAAATATTTTTCTAGCTGACCTTTTTCTTTTGGGTTTAATTTATTTTTTATCTAATTTAATTTTTTGATTTCTATTAAGAAATTGAAAGCATATCAAGATGAACTGAATTATTTTAGATTGATGGAAATAATGAATATGATATGAAAAAAGTATGAAATTTTGATGTTTTCATTCAATGGAAAGTGTAACTAAGATCCGGAAACAAATGGAATATTGAGAGCGTAGGCTTCCGCGGCCGGAGTCAATATTAAGTTGGCTGTCCGGGTGACGCCGCGTCCATGGCAAAGGTGCCGACGTTTCGGTCGCCATTCTGCGACCTTCCTCATTACGCCCTTATTGATTTTAATTTTAATTTTTTTGTAACAATGATAATTTTGGAAGTTATCCAGATCTTATAATTTTACAGCTATTTCAAACTGTTCTTTAAAATTGATTCTCCAACAAACTAGAAATTAAGTCTGTATAATTTTTTTATTTGTACCAGTTTTCATTATCACTAAAAAAATGTATTGTATCACTGAAAAATGTGCCAGAGGAGGTCTGGCCTCTTTTGCCTAAAAAACACTTCTGTTGATTGGCAATAAAGAGCATATTTTCCCTTGAATCTGGATAGGAATTATTTAATAAGCAAATCATTATGAGGGCTCATAATGACCACAAAATATGGTACATGCATTTCCTTTCGTAATGTTTAGAAAAATAAGCTTACTTTTGCAATAAGCTGAGCTGAAATGAAAATCCCTTGATCTAAGGTAGTTACTAACTCATATAGATTCTTCATGTTCATATATATTATAAAATGCTACTATTATTTATATTAGGTTTAAAACATCAATTTCATTTAATTGGTAATAAATTTTCAAAAGAATTTGATTCACCTCTTCTCCGCTGGCAGAAGATGATGGTCGGCTATCTCTACTTGGCTGAGAGGCTTTGAGGTCTGCTATTGTCTTCTGAGCTCCTTCCAGCATGTGTCTGAATGTATCACGCTCTCTCTTGAATCTACTTACTTGACCTTGCAATGACTGTAATTCCTCACCAACTACTGCAACTTGGCTGTCATATCGCATTTTCAGTTGTGCCATTTCTGACTTATGTGTCTTTTCTTCTTGGAAGAGCCTGCAATTTTGGGAACAATTTATATTATAAGTTGATTTTCTTACATTATAGATATTTGAACTGAAACAGAAGAGTTTAAAAATGTTTCTCTTTCAATTGTAATTATTCGTATTTCATATTTGAAATAAGTTAAATGGTATAATAATATAAATATATTATAAGCACTTAGAATTGTTCTCATCATAGTCATAAAAATATACTGAATAATGATATTGATATTAAAAAAGAGTATAATAGTAAAATACTTCATAGAAAAGTAGTATGTAAATATAACTAACTTGTTCTTTAAATCTCGAACTTCCTTTTCAAGGGCTGAAGTGTCTGCAGTCATGTTCCTTTGAATTTTCACAACTTTGTTAAAATCTTCCATTTTCTTTTTCAAGTCATCATTCTGAAAATGAATATGTTAAATGGAATGTTATCAAGAAGAAAGGAATTTTCATATTTTATATCAAACATCTTGCCAAAATTCTTACTAACCTCTCGTTTAATATGGTTCATTTGATCAGCTAACACTTCTGCTTCACGCCTTAGATGTTCTATCTCAATATTCTTTTCATCAATAGCAGCCCTAGAGCGAGCTTTCTCAATGTTCAGAGCTTCATTATTAATACTTCTTGAAACTTTCTCTTCTAGTTCCTTCAGCTTCTCCTGCCAGAGCAATTAAAGATTAGATTTATTTTCAAACTGAATAATAAAATATGACAAATGATTAGTAAAGAATGGGAACAACATTATAATTATTTCTTGCTTCCTAAAGAGATTCTGTCATAAATATTGATTATGCGATTAATATCTAATACATTATCTCATGATTTTCCTTGCTGCATTCTTTTATATTTTCTCTCTAATAATTTAAATGACATGGAATTTTTCCCTTCTTTGATTATGTAAAATTATAACTTTAAAAGATGTCAAGACATAAATATTTTTGAAATATCGGTAGTGTTGCTTATTTTTAAATCAAATTGTGGCAAATTTTTACAAGTGATTCACCAAGATTATTTTTAAGAAGAGCTCCAAAATTTTTCCTTCAACATTTTTTTCTAATAGCTCTCTGTATTCCAAGTATTTATTATGTAAATGTATTCATACAGTACATTCAGCTCTCTAAAACAGCTGAATCTCTCTCTCTCTCTCTCTCTCTCTTTTTCCCTCCATTCTCATATGACATGATATGTTGCTCCTAAATGACATTCCAATAGACTCATTTTAATTCAAATACTTGGAGTCAGATTTAAAAAATGTTAAAAAAGTGTTTTTTTTAATTGAAATGATCTCTAAATATTGTGTTCTACAGTTTTTTTCTGAACAATTAGTTATATTAAATGAATATTGTTAGAATATTGACAGAGGATTAATGAAATGACTAGAATATAATTTGAAAAGTAAATTCAGTAAGTCTATGTATAAATAAAAGAGAATGTGCATATGTGTCACATGTAAATGCAAAAACTACTTGACCAATTTTGCTGAAATTTCTTATTAGTAATGAGAGGGTTTAAAGAGTGATTTCAATTAAATCGGACATGTGGGGGCATTGTTGATGATGATTTATTCATTTACTACATCTCAAGCACCCCTACACTCTAAGCAACTCACCACATAGTCAGAGACAAGCGCATCTTCACTGCATACAAATATTCTGCATACAATAATTACTTGACTCTTGGACAAATAAATCAAATTTCTTGAAGATAGTGTCATAGTGAACGCATGTCCTCATTTGAGGGAGAGCGTTTTAACAGTGTCTTTTCACTTTAAAACAATGCCTGTTAGTTTAGAAGTTCATTTTGTATTATGACAAAAGGAAATGACCCATATTTATGTCATTTTTTTGCATTTTTCGTTGTTTTCAACTATTAAGTAATTTTTAACCTTTTCCCATCATTTTTAATGCATTTTTTGCTGGTTTCATTGATTTTAATATCATTTTAATGGTACTTGCTTCAAATAATATTTATGAGATGCAACAAATATTCTCCACAGAATTGCTTAGTGCCTATACCTGGCCTATTTGATTTCATTGCTCAGAAGTTGTAATGTCAGCCATTGTGAGTATGTAATATAAGGTGCCTGTGATGCTTGTCAGCGCCATTGGCGGTTCAGCTAATTTTAGGATAACTAAAGATAGATATTTTCTGCTAAAGAATGGATCAAATCGCAAGTCTGATAGCTGAGTTCACTTGAATGAATAAAAGCAGCCTCAATTACATCAGTAATATCCAACAGGTTGAATTGTTCATCTGAACGGGTTTTGATCACTTTTTGAAGTAATTTTTGTTTGCTTTTAGGTCATTTTTAAAACATTTTAAGAGCATTTTATTGATCATTTTTGTTGATGTTTTAAGTCATCGAAGTCTGTCCCTAGTGATGTGTAATAAACTGCAATAGTAAAGTCCTGCGAGGTCCACTAGTAATTTAATAAAATAAAGCAAATAATGAATTGTACTTGGGTATCCATCACTTCAAGTGATTTCCAACAAAAATGTAAAATAAGAAGATAAGAAAGAAAATTTAAAAAAGAAGAAATAAGAAAAAAAGTATGCAATATATGATAAACAAACATACCTGTTGATCTAATTTCTCTTTAATCCAAGAATCTTGTTTTGTATTGTATGTTTCTCTTAATGTTCGAAGCTCATTTTCTATGCTTCCCATTTCTCTCTTTGTGGAATGAAGTTGACTGGAAAGAAAACAAATAGATTATTAAATGACCATAAAAGAAATTAACAAATAAATAAGAGAGCAATTAGTAAAATATAATTTAGATTATGGTCATAATGAAATAGAATATACCTTTGTAAAGTTTCTTTCTCCATCACCAGTTGTGCTTTAGTCACAACATGTTCCTCTTCAAGTATTTCATACTTAGCAGTGAGATCTTCATATTCTTGTCTTTCTCCAGAAAGTTCATCTTCCAGTTCTATTTTGGAAACACGTGTAAAACATTTTTTGAAAATCATGCATATATGCAAAGAAAATTCACAATATTACAATTATACCTACTTCTGATTCTGGATTCATATTCTTGCTGGAGTTCTGCAGTTTTCTTAGACACATTACTATTACTTTCCAAAGAACGTATTTTAGTTCGAAGGGTTGCAAGTTCTGTTTCTCTGTTCTTTGATTCCTTCTCCTGTGTAATCTTCATTCTTTCAATTTTCTTTCTCTCTGCCTACATAGTTCATTACAATTAGATTGATTGTGTATAGTTAACAAGAAATATTATTCAGAAATAAATATACCTGCAAGTCCATTTCCAGTTCAGATGCCTTCTTTTCAAAGTCATCTCTCTCTTTCTTAAGTTCATTCTCTTGTTTTTTAAATTTGACTTCACTGGACTTTTTATTAGCTTCCACCTTAAAATTCATAAAAAAGATTGTTAAATTTCTGAATATTATTTTCCTTACTGTCCAATGATTTAACTTTTCCAAATGACGTTCATGTGCATTGTGCTGAGAAGCTGATTGTAACCAATCTTGTTTTCTAAGATGACTCTTTGGTTAATATGTTATGTCAAAAATAGAATAGGAATCAATGACAATTCACTGAGAATGAAGTACTTGCCTTTTCCAGTGTTTGGGTAATTTCTTGTAAGCGAGATTTAGTTGTTGTCAATTCATCCTTCAAGGCATTTAGTTCTTGTCTCTCTGCTACTCCAGCTTTCTTGCTAACATCGGATACTCTTTCCCTTTCTTCTTTGATATTTGCTTCCTACAGATTAGAATTTGACATTAATTTATTATTTTTTGTTTTCAGTTTTGAATGAAAGAATGATCACTATCAAAACTAACTTGTAAAGGAATGTTCATTACTTCACTACTCAAAACTAAAAAGTGCTACAATTTTTCACCAATGATTTTTGAGTTGAAATATGTAACAATAATATGACTTGAATCTTTAATATGATTATATTACATGTATTATAAATGAAAATAAATTGTTTCAATTGAAATTTCTACAAGGTTATATCTGTAACACTTATATTTTTTTTTGGAAATATTTTCAAAAGAACATGTAAAGCAATAGTGAATATTTTCTATGGTGCCATCATTGTATTCTCATTTGTATTGAATCTAGTTGTATTAATTTTGTATTGAAATGTTAATTATGTATTTATATGAAATGTAGGCTATTCTTTATGTGATAGTATCTTGAAATGTTCTGAGTAAACAAATACAATTCATTTCTCATTCAGCAATTTAAGATAAGAAAAGGACATTTTTTAGTTTTAATTAACAAATACCACTTTTTTAAGTTATTTTTAAAAAAAATGATTTTCTTTTGTTATTATGATTAAAATTGTTCATTTTAATATCTGGCTTGAGTATTAACAGAACGTAAGCCTCTGGACTTCACAAGGAACGTAAATGCTTGAATCACCTTATAAACATATACCAATTGTTTTCAAATTAACTCCAGGCATGAGAGTGATATATGGATTATTTCAATATTGTTACATTAATGTTTCATAGCAAAAAAGGATCTGACTTGTTAATGACTCTAACTCTTTGAGTCTGAATAAAATCACATTTATTTTAATTTAGATTACTAACAGGGATGGCAACAGGCTTACTATCCACCACTTATTTTAATTTGTTTGAATCTTTTTTAATTCAAGTCTAATATTAATGATATAGAGATTCTACAATCATGTCTGCCAATGAAATTTTTAGTACACTGACAGTCATTGACAGTTATTTCTTTCAGCTCAGTTATTCTCTGATAGCTCTTCCAAGACTAATATTTCTCACCAGTTGCTCTATGAGAACTGTCTTGCCAGACAAAGCTATTTCCTGAGAATCTACTTTGCCCTGTAAACTTGCAATCTGCTGCTTGAGGTCATCTCTTTCTGCCAACCAACTAGCTGCCACACCTTGCTGTGTGGCCTCATTTGCTTTTGCACGTTCCTTTTCTTCTGTCAGCTGATGGAAGAGGATTGAGTAATAGGGTATTTATGATTTTGAAAATGAAGGATATTCAGGAATTGTTTTGGTGGGCAAAATGAATATGTTTGAGGTGAGAACAATGAAATGGTAAAATTGCAATGAAATTGTGAATTAAGTGCCCATGCATGGAATTTACAAGAAAGGAAAAAAGTTAAGAAAGGAATAGATAAAGAAAGAGGAAAGAAAAAGAAGAAGAAATATATTGTATTAAAATTCAAAATTAAAGTAATAGATTGTTAACATTATTTCTAAGATAATAACAATTAGAGCAGAAACAATCATGCATTTATAGAATGGTGAAAATAAAGAAGAATTATAATTTTCACATTTCTAAGTGAAATACATTAAATTAAAATAAATTAATGCACTGAAAAACATAAATAAACAAATTACTAACATTCTCAAGAAAATGACTTATAACATTTTCAAACCTCACCTCCTTTTCTAAGTTGACTACTTTCTTCTTATTAGAAGTTAGCAACCTCTCTGATTTCTTAAGTTTTTCCTCAATTTCTTTAAGCTTTTTATCAGAATCTGCTAATTTTGAACTTTTTTCAGCAACCTGCGAAAATCATTGTTACATAATAATATTCAACTAACATCATTACCCCTAAATTATTTGTTAATGATTGCATTTTTGAGTTATTGTTCTATTTAAGAAACAACCTTGTGTATTTATGAAAAACATGATTTCATGCAATAAGTCAATGAAACAATTTCTTCTTTCAAATGTGTTCTGAATGCTCTTATATATTTTTTCCACATGTAATAAAATGCCTATTTTTTAATGCATTTAAATTTAAAACTTGCTGAAGTGCTGTAGTGAAATAATTGCCTATTGAATATGTACTGATAAATGAAAATTTAATATACAGAAAAGACATGTCAAAATTGATGTATAATCTACATTTTCATTATATATCATTGCCTTCAAGGTGTACCTCTTTCTGTAATTTAATTTTTTCTTGTTCTGCCTTTTGAGCTGTTTCAAGTTTTTTTCTTAGCTCCACTCCTTGTTTCTGCTCATCTTCTAGCTCTTTTTTCAATGTCTCTACCCTTTGGATGAAAACAGACATTTCATCTTGCTTAGCTGTTGCTGCCGCTGTGCAAACAAGACCAATTTATCTTTCTTTACAATTATTTATAATTATCTAAAACTTTACCATTTAATTATATGTTTTATTCTCACCTTTCTCAGCACTCAATTTTGTAATTTGTTCTTCTAGTTTATTCTTTTCTTCCAATAGTTTGTCTTTCTCAGCAATTAATTTTTTATTTTCATCCTCAATTTTTTTCTTGGAATCTTCAGTCTTTTTCCCTTGAGTTTCCATATTCTTTTTCTCTTCTTCAAGCTTTTTGCTAAGATCTTCAAGTTTTTTCTTTTCTACAGGGCACAAATTTTTGTTGTCAGTTATAATAAATAAATTGAAAATAAATGAATTGCATTTTGTCACAATAGAACTACATTCAGAATAAGGGCAATGAAGTATTTAATATTCATAAATTTTCTTTTGTATTCTTGTCCATGACTTCTCAGATTGATAGTAATAGAGAATTCTATACAAATTATGAAATCAATTATTTTTTTCAAAATTTCAATGGTCAAAATTTTAAAATTTTTATTAATAGACATTTCAATCTCTGATATGTGAGATACTTTTTAGTATGTAACATATCTGAAAATACATACTTGTTTTCAATTATTTTTATAACAATTATGCTAGTTATTAAGTCTAAATAATTGTTAACTTTGTTTACAAATAATCATTATAAAAAATAAAAACCAAATTGTAACACAACTCAATATTTTCTTTAAAGAGGTGTTTCATGATTTAATGCAGGGGTTCCCAACAGGTCAGTATCAAACCCTGTGGGTTGATGAAATTTTGAAAGGATTCAGTGATGATGAAGAAGTTGATTGGGGGTCTACCGCCAAATATGAACTGGTGATTGATTGGTATAAAATCAATTAAGATCCCATTTGTGATGTCTCAAGAGATCCTCCCCATTTTATCCGTATAAACAGTATTATAATGTTTTAGTTTATGCATAAAGAGGGAATAGATTCAGGGTAGACAGGTTGTTATGGGCATAAATAAACAAGCCTGGGAAAGATGGTGCTCTCAGTGTAATAATATATTGGGGGGGGGGAGGCAAATCCCCTTGTAATAAACAGAAATATATTTGGAGGAGGCGTGATCACGAAAAGGACTGGGACCTTCCCTTTTGACTGGCTGACCATCCGGCCAACAACAACGTATTTGGTATGTTACAAATTATCATTAGACTGGATGTGGGGAGGGTGCTGATGCTCTACATTAGTTAAAACAAATGACAAACATAGGAGGGGCTGTATGTAAGCTGGCATGATCTTGTCATTATTATTTTCCGTTTCAAGGCAGTGTGCACACTGCCAGTACGTTTTGCACACTGCCTTGAATTGTGAATGCATAGTTCTTTGAAAAGTCAGCTACTATAATGGCACACAATTAAAAATATTACAAACTATGTCTCTAAAGCGCATTACTTGCCCCATGATCCTGCATTGATGAGCGAAAACTGCTTTTGGATGTTGTGAACCGTTAAGAAGCTATGAGGGGGGGCTCACAATTGGTGGGTCACTCGGTATAAATAGAAGTTTCTGCCTTCAAAAATATGCTTCAGATACATTTAAAATGTACGAGAATTAGTCTCTAAATAACAAAAGCAAGATTTGCAAATGATAAGCGTTTATATATGTATAGTTCTCCTAAATCCATAAAAAGCAAAAATGAAAATGTAACTTTAACCGGTAATAACTTTGGTAAATTCAAAAATACCATTGAGATTCTTTAACTACTATAAACATCAATGTCTCCTGCTTCAATTTGACGGCAAAAAGAAGAAAATCCGAGATGGAGAATTTCAGAAAATGAATTTTGAAAAAATTTCGTTATTATTTACTTTGGCCTTAATTCGATATTATTAATGCCGTTAAAATTAGGTTTATTATATCAAACCTTTAGCGTGGGATGTACTCATTAGAAATATAAGCAAGTTGCAAAGTAAAATAAAATTTGAAGATATTTTATTAATTTTTAGATAATACCCTCTGAAACTCATGCAAAATATCACATTTCAAAATTTTGAAAAGGAAGAAAAATTTAATGCCAAAAAGTGGATATTCAGTGTTTTTTCATCATTCTAAAACAATTTAAAAAGTTTCAGTCGAATCGGAAGATGGTCGGGAAATTTTGGCCGATTTGACATGGAATTATTTGACCCATTTATTATTTGAAAACTAGGCTAATGCTTTGTAGTTAATAGCATTCAAGTCAAGGAATTATTTAATAAAGCAGAACTTCCAGAAATTGCTAATCTGTTTGGACAACCCTTTTGTATGTGACCAGGTAAACTATAGTAAATATTGATGCCCATGTGTAATAAAATATTAAAAGGGAATATTAATGAAATCATTAATTATAAAATAGGGATGTGAGCAGAGCAGGGCAACTGAACTATATACATGTAAACATAAATATTAATATTGACAGGACGGATTGCAAACATGTGAGGAGATCAAACTAATAATATAGAACAAAAGTTATATAGACTCCTTTCAATGGCATGCTGAAGTGGATCACGTCAATTAAATTATAAAAATATTCAGAACAAAATATCAAATTCATTTCACATTGATCACAAAAAATATAAAATGAACTTGATCTTTAATTTCTTTCATATACAGAGCAACAAATTATACAAATTACAAATTGTTCATGAAACAATGTTCATTTACATATCACTACAATACTATCTTTATTTTCAATACCAATACTATTAATAGAGTTTATTTGTGATCTTCAAGATAACATACTATTTATCTTTAGATATTCATTTAACTTTGTTTCATGTTGAGCAGATTGAAAAATAAGCAAAAATTAAAATTTGTTTGAGCATAATTATTTCATGATCCTTCATAATGAGGGATTTAGTCAATTTTATTGAAAAGCTTGGTGTGATTGAAAACATTAACCTTAAACCTTTTTTATTTTCAAAAACCATTTTTCTTAATATATTTTTACATATTTTAAAAGGCAATATTAAGTATAAATTTATTTTTCTACTTTTCAAGATTTGGTAATGAGACGTAATTAATGAGCATATAATTTATTATTGCTGTAAATGCTTATAAATTGTAAATCACTTCTCTCTTTTCATAAGATATTAAAAAAAAAATACTAACCTTCTTCAGCTGATTTTTTATCCTTTGTTAATTTATTTTTCTCTTTTTCAGACTTCTCTTTCTCTTGCTTTAATTCTTTTTCCAGGGATTCAACTTTTTTCTGGGCAGTTTCTAATTTTTCTTTAGTTTCTTTTAAAGCCACATCTTCTCCTGCAGTTTTACTTGTTTTCAGTTTTGATTTTTCCATTTCTGATTTTTTCAGTGTAACTAATACTTCTCCTATGAAAATTAAAAGGAAACAGTAGATAAAAATATTCAAATTATAATTTTGATTTGACAGACGAACTTAGAATCAGAACATTTTGTGTTACTAATTACCTATTTCACTTTCAAGGTCTTCAACCATTTTTTTCAATTGCACTTTACTAGTTAGATCTGTTGGTTTTTTTGGAGTACGTTGTTTATAGAATTTTAATGCTGCAGCACAAGATTCAGTCCTTTAGCCTCTTGAGAGTTTCACTTAACTTCTGATTTTCACTTTCAATCTGAAAGAAAAGAAAAGAAAAATTCAATTCTTTGTGGACATGAAAATTGGACAGAGAAAGCAATGTTTTTTTAACTATATACAATCAATCTGTGTTTGCAGTATTATGTGCATTGCAGATTGCATTACCACCCACTGATTTCTTTGTAGCATAATATAGTAAAATTTGGATTTTATTTTAAATTTCTTTGATGTACCCCTAGGGAGAAGGCATTTCCCTATCCATCCCTAATCACCTTGTGGGCTTTCTGGGTTTTTGATTGATTGATTAATTAGTGATTCTGGGCATGTCAACTGCTAAGTCATTAGTCCTGCAGAAAACGTGCAGCAACCTCTTGCAATCAGCAAATAGTCAGCTACTATAAGCGATGCTCAGCCATACTTAAAAAAGTTATAATAAAGGCCAAACAACTGTCAAATGATGAGTACATAAAAAATCTAAAAATAAAACAAAAGCCATGTGGAACATTGTAAAAAAAACCTTAACAGCAAATGACAAAACAACACAAAATATTGAACTAGTTCATGAACACAAAAGAATAACAAACCCTAATGAAACAGCCAATATATTCAATAAACATTTCTCTGAAATAGCTGGCAAACTTCTGCAAACAAGCAAATCAAACACTACATCTCAACAACCACCACCTTTCTTTAAAAACTCGATTTCTAGTATGTATATCACAGAAACAACAGAAAAGGAAATACTTCAAATTATAAATAAAATGCAAAATAAACAATCTGCTGGGATAGACAACATTCCAGACTCCTTAAAAAAAAAGATTGCTCCATACATCATCAAACCACTAACATATTTATACAACCTGATCACTAACTCAGGGCTCCTTCCCAAACATATTCAAAACTGCAGTAATTAAACCTATTCACAAGAAAGGTAACAAACAAGATGTAATGAATTATAGACCAATTTCACTCATGTCAGGATTTTCAAAAATATTAGAAAAACTCTTCTATGAAAGATTAAAAAGCTACCTGATACACTGTAACATTATCACTGACTCACAACATGGATTCAGGGAAAATCGATCAACTGAAACTGCTATATTCGCCTTTATTAATGAAATCCTTATGGCACTAGAAAAAAAAGAAATTCCTGTTGGTCTTTTCCTTGACTTGTCAAAAGCTTTTGACACAATAGACCATAAAATTCTATTGTCAAAATTAGAATCTTATGGAATCCGGGGAATTGCTTATAACTGGATAAAATCATATTTAAGAGACAGAAAACAAATAGTAGTGTTACCTTACCTAAAAGATAACAAAATAAACAATCATCACTCCGAACCAAGAGATGTGACCTATGGGGTCCCGCAAGGATCTACACTAGGCCCGACTTTATTTCTCATATTTGTAAATGACCTGCCATTAATAATGGAAAACAACAAAACAGTACTTTTCGCTGATGACACGAATATAATATTCAAAGAAAGAACAACAATATCCCTACAAGACAAAGCCAATTCTGCCATTGACAAACTAACTCAATGGATCCACCAAAACAAACTAGTCCTAAACAAAGACAAAACAATCATAATGCATTTCCGCAACTCTCACTCCTAACAATACTCACCAAATTTAACGTTAGAAGGCAACAGCATAACACAAGCACAGAATACAAAATTTCTTGGAATCACCATACAATCCAACCTCAAATGGAATTCACACCTACAAGATATTAATTTAAAATTGAGCAAACTTAATTATGCTCTTAGAATAATAACTAGAAACAGCACCATCGAAAGAGTCCGAACAGTGTACTTTGCGAATGTGCACTCTGTTCTCAAATACGGAATAATAATGTGGGGCCAAGCACCAGAGGCTAAGCAGACATTCAAATTACAAAAGAAATCATCTGAACAATAACAAATACAAAAAGAACAGAGTCCTGTAGACCTCAATTCAAAAAACTTAACATCCTTCTACTGCCTTGTATATACATTTACGAAGTTCTCAAGTTTGTAAAGAAAAATCTAATAAACAACAACACACCTTACAAATTTAACTCAAACTTACTACTCAGTACAACACAAGACAAGCATATAACCTTCATCAACCATTGTGCACAAGTACACTATGCCAAAAGGGGAAATTCTCTACAGGAATACAATTCTTCAATAAATTACCTGTATATCTGAGAAACATAACAGGAATACACAACTTCAAGAATAAACTTAAACACTTCCTTGGCCAAAAACTTTTTTATAATGTTCAGGAATACATCAGTAACTAATATGTACAAACTGATTTCAGGTGCTGCAGTAGGACTAAGTGTAGGAATAGAAAAAAACCTGGCCAAAACCTGCCTCCTGCTTCTCACCATTTCAAGATTGGACAATTATATACTAATATTATTACATTATATGTAGCTGTTACGATAATTATATTATGTACTATTTTATGTGTTATTTTTACTACTATTATTACTAGTACTATTATTATATTATAAGTAGTAGCAGTAGAATGACAGTAACAAGTAAATTTTACTTTTACATTAAACATAAAACTACAATCCTAAAATGTTAAATATCTTGCTACTAAAAATAATTGTATACTGTATAATATCTTAATCTACCTGTAAAAAGTATTGTAGTATAATTCTTAGGGCAATGACTCCACCTCGATCAGGTTTTTCTGTCCAGTTACCCTGGTCCTTTGAGCAAATGCTGAGATGGCCCCTTGCTTTGCTTCTGGACAGTAAATGTAACTTCCCTCTCTCCACCCAAGACACTTTGACTCATCATACACGATTGTAATTGTATATGTGACTCAATAAATTATTATTATTATTATTATTATTATTATTATTATTATTATTATTATTATTATTATTATTATAACCTCCTCGTTTCCCACATGTCTTCCCCTCAGGAGGTGGCAGTGATCTTCCCTGCTGGATGGTGAGATCTGGCTCCAACCTACCTGTCAGCTAACAGGGTTTCTCCAGCTACCTCCCACCAGTAGGACACTGTCTCAGCTGAGACAAGTTCTAAGTTCCTGACTGGTCTCCCAGCATGTTTGGTAGAGTGGTGCATGCAAGTGTGTGTAAGTAAAGAGTGACAATAGGATCAAGGAAGAGGAAGGAAAAATCATGCACGGTCTGTGGCCTTTTTGTTAGGATACTGCTCCAGCATTCATCTGGTATTGATCAGGGAAACCATGGAAAACTACCAATCAGGGCAGTCAACTGCCAGGATTCTCTTCCAGATAGCGAATTAAATCAACCTAGAAATCTAGCTAATGTCAAAAATTCTGTCATTGGAACTCGATCCTAGGACCTCCCAGTCAAAGGCACTGCAGTGACATCTGCCCTGTGCCATCTCTCCCAGAGGGATTTCTGGGTGAATGATGTGTTCTACACTATAAAACTCATCTTTTTTAGCATATTATTTGGAGAAGGTTTAAGAAGTTTTTAATACACTAAGGATTCCCTTAACTAAGGTTAATATGGTTGAGGTATCTATTAATCCAGATGTTTGAAAATCAAATCCACACAGTTTCTATTGATCACACTTCCTAATATCCAATTCAAGATGGTTGTCAGCACATCTGTCTTTGACAAGAATATTCCTACTATAAAAAAAAATTAAAAGTTTTAATTCAACTAATTGGCATAAAGAGCATAAATAGACATTTGAATCATACAAAATAACGGAATAGAAGAAAGCAACTCAATTTCAAATTCAGATAACTTTTCAAATATTAAAAATTAATAGAATGAATTTAAATTAATTCATCATGTTTATTCACAACAGAATATGTGAAGAAAATCTATGTACAAAGAATTTTCTCTATTCTCAATATATTGTTGTCATGGCCATTGTTATTGTTGCTGGTGTCATTGTTCTCGTTGTTGTTAATGATGATGACAATAATGATATTACAAAATTGTTAGTAGGAGTGTCAAACCAGTGCATCAAATTCTAACATTCTTCTCATCTTGTTTATTATGAAAAGTAACAAGTATAGTATTTAAATATATTTAGTAAATTTTCAAATAAAAAAATTCACTTGTTGATTTACAGGAAAACAGTTAATCGGCTTAGTTCCTGATTTAGACAAAAGAAAACCATTTCATGTTAGGAACTAAAAATTACAGTCTTAGAAAGCTGAGATTAAATTGTGTCAATAATATGAAATATAACTCGCAAATGCCTTTTCTCTATGAATACCTTTGTGATCATTTTTAAGTAATTTACCTTTGTACAAATCTCCTTTCAGTTTCTTTATTTCATCAGCATTTTCTTTTGTATTTTTCTCTCCACTCTTTTCATCAGTCTTATTTTCTGAGCCTTCTTTTCCTTCCAGTTCTTTGATCTGAAAGAGCAATGTTTCATTTTCAAACAATTTGTTACAAAATTTATTTTAAAACAGACATTTTGGTAAAAAAAACAAACTTTTGTGTTGATTTTTAGAGCTAAATAATCATATCCATAGTTATCTGTTAACTAAAAAAGAACAAACCTTGAAACATATTAACCAGATTAAGGATCATAGTCTTGAGCACAGGCAGATCCAGCTGATTATTTTGGAGGGGGCTATCACAGATTTTTGTTAAATAATAAACATATTTGTTATTATATTATATATTATTATTGTAGTGATACTATATATTTTTTAAATAATTACATAATTCTAATGTAAATAAACATTTTAATGAATTTTACGAAAGGAAGGAAAGTAAAATGAAAACTCTAGTCCTTTTGCTAGTGTGTGTGTGTGTGTGTGTGGAGGGAGGCAAGCCCTCCCAACCTTTGATCCGTCACTGGTTTTGAGTGTTTTCAATAGAAGACAATAGGAGGCAACTGGAGGGCCTTGTAATAATAGTGAGGACTACAATACAGAAAAAGTTGTATTGTTAGCAGATGTTTCTACAACCATACTGAATCACACCAAAAAACTGCACAGGTTGAAAAGGGCTATGGTTGATTAAGTATATTCTATATGAAATATAGATGGGAACAATTAATAATTATTATTGCAATTTGTTCTTTGAGATTTATTAGGTACTAGATCCAATAAACTAGTAACTCTATGGACAGAAAAGAAATCAAAAGGAATTTAATTATTAATTATCACACCTTATTTTTGGCTTCTGACAATTCAGTTTCCAATGCTGTAACTTTTTCTTTCATTTCTGTTGAGTTATCTCCAGTTGGTTTCTTTGCTCCTCTTAATAAAACCAGTCTTTTATTTTCAGCACTTAATTTTTCATTTTCTGACTCAAGCGCTTGATTTTTACTTTTCAAAATATTTGCTTCTTGTTCTATTACTTGAAGCTGTCGTTTCAGATCTAGTGCCTGTTGCTCATTTCCACTGTCAAGAGATCTGCAACAAATAGTTTATGATTAGAGGTAAGTTAAAAAATAAATTCTTCTATCTTGGGGATTAATCTGGAGTATGTTTGTTGCTATATTATTTTTTCCCCATGGTTGGTTCTTTATTTGTTTTACAGGTTCAGAAGACATCAAAAAAACAAATATATACTTTGTATTTATAACTTTCATGGTATGACTTTTCAAATCTTTTCTCTCAAAAGATATTCATAATCACTCAGACTTTCCCCAAAGGTCACACTTATGCTCACATTGTTTCTACTTTTCTTAAATGATTCGACATTTTTATTAAGAACTATGAAGTTCTTACTATTTGCTGACGACTTAAAAACTTTGTAAGGAAATTCAATGTTTAGTGGATAGTCAACCATTACCAGAGGTCCTTGAGGCATTATCTGTTTGGAGCAATGAAAATAGGCTCTTCTTGATAACAGATGGTCAGGTCATGAAATATTCTATGTCTAGATCTGCAATAACATTTCATTATGTATTTAGTTCCCAAACTCTTGAAAGAAAAGTGCAATACAAAGATCATGGTGTGGTATTTGATAGAAAGCTGAGGTTCCTTTTACACCCTGATTACATTGTAAATAAAGCTCACCAAATACTGGGATTTATTTAGCACATGCCATCTGATTTTATTGGTTGTTCCACTTAACAATTTTGAAACTTACACTAGTTCAACCTGCATTACTGTAGGCTTCATTGGTTTGATTTGCTCATTACACAACTTACAGAAAAGTAATTGAAACAGTCCAGCACAATTTTCTTCATATATAGTGTGGAAGTTGCAATGACCTTCACCCAGCTTATCACTTGAAAGTTTCTATATTGTGAGTGTTTTAGACATATGAGCCATAAGCTCCCACAGGAAAATTAGAGATATAAGTTTCTCTGTATTATAGCATATGGGGAAGTAAATTGTGATTCAGCTGGCCTAGATAGTCAAGGTTGCTGAGGCTGAAGGGCCACCTTGGCTTGAAGGGTCATGGGTTCGAATCCTGCCCCAGGAATGGATGTTTGTGTGTGTCCATTGTGTGTTCTGCTACCATTACCCTAAAGTTATAAAACAAATGTTAAATTACAGAAAGTAATTCACTAGCCTCCCTATTATCTTGGGGAATTCCTGAGAGAAAGTTGAGAAACTTGATTATACCTAAATTTTATACAACTCTTCCAAAGATGAATTTGTGGTATTATGCCTCAATGTGGAGGATGTGGAGGAAGATAAACAATTTAGAAATTAAACTTGGTCATAATATTTGTTTGGTATTGGGAACTACATTTGTTAATCTTGCTAAAGATTTAATTCTTCATGATGACCATTTAACTTATGTTTATTTTTAATGTATTGTAAAAATTTGTTTATGTTTTTATAAATTCGTCACTCATCTGTATTTACAAAAAATCATATAAAGGTAATTAACCTAGAATGATATTTTAAATTAAAACTTACTTGCTTTTCTGAATGGATCCTTTAGAACGCTTCTGGGTCAAAGTAAGTTCTGCATGAAGCCTTTCTACATCACGTTCCTTTTCTATAAGCTTCATTCGACATTCAGAAAGTTCTTCTTCTAAAACCTGCAATAATAATCTTGTTAGTGTTTAATGTTCTGTCAAGGCAACTGTATTATACCAATATGATCTTATAAGAGTGCAGAACACAAGGTTCTTTAGTAGAGAGTAATTCTTTTATCTCATTGAATCTCTTTTAATGTTTCTTGTAAAAAATAATTGCGATAAATGTGAGTTAAAATACAAATTGGTAAATAAAAATAGGATACTAAGAATGATTTGAATTACAATTCAAATTATAGAACATTTTCACAACTTGTTAGAGTTTTAGTTGAGAAATTTCTTACATGTATACTTAAAAATTAATAAAACTTGTACTTGAATTTGGTGTTAAACAAATTCAGAATACAAATGTCCAACCTTAATTTTTTGTTCATAAACAGCATTTCCCTTTCCAGGCTCTGGTGTTACTATTGATGAAGCTGATAGTTTCTTAGCAGGTTTTGCATTTAGTTTGTCTTGAAGATCTTTCACTTTCTTTTTTAATGTGTCTCCCTCCTTTTCAAGCTCATCAACTTTTCGTCGCAAAACTGCAGCTTCCTGGAAACAAAGAGTTGTTATTAAAGAAACAAGTATTGCTTTTGTATGAAGAAGTATTAATCAAACCACTGTTTCATTATTAGTTTTCATTGCTAGTTTCATCACAACAAAACTACATCTTCACTCATGATTGGTTATCTAATACTTGAATGGGCAGTGAGACTGAGCAGTGAGGTGTCTATTATTATATCTGTTCCTCAGAGGTCAAGAGTTGCAACTATTAAATTCTGTACTTAACATGAGGACTGAAAAGATATTCACGACTTCTTTGGTTGTAATAATGCAACTTCAACTTCTTTTTACCATATTAAATGTACGCTAATTAAAGTTAGAGGTTACTTCGGTATACCTTCAAATAAATTTCTTTCTTGCATGTATTTCAATATCAATACCTCAAAATTAAAGAAAATGTAGCTCTGATTCTTGATCCTCTAAGGTACAGATTTTACTTGAACATCTTTAGCTTCTTAGTTAAGATAGCAATGTTACATATTCATTGCAAACATATCTTTGATTTGTCTTTAGAAAGGAATACTATAATGAAGTAAATGCAACTAGTGATATAATAAATCCACTCATACTGTAATTGAAGCTTCTCAGAGCATCCGTGCAATAGTCACACATTATTACATCATTGTAAGTAAAATGTTTTAAAAAATTGTGAAAAAGTCCTAGATTATTGTTGATATGTTTCTTATTATTACTCATTCTTTTTTATTTGTTAACTCATTTAAAAAGATCAGATTGCATTAGTAAATCTTATTGTGAAGTTCTTAAATACTTCAATTTTCTCAAATGCATTGCAAAGATCTGTAGAACCCTGATTGTTCAACATTTGATTAACTGAGGTTAAAAATTGATCTAATATTTTCCAATTAACCGAATGCTTCAATCTCAATGGTTATTTTTATCATCTATTAATTACATTTTTAATGAACTTTCAAGAAGTTTAGGATTGATTCTCATTAGGCAATTGAAAATTGGAGCTCTCAAAGGTTTTAAGTGTCAGAGATGTTACCTACTTCCTATTTACTGAGCAATTATAAATTAATAAAATAGTTTCAGGGATTCTTGCAGGGATGCCCAGAAGGTGAGGTTGTTAGGTCAACTTTTCCTCAGACACGGACTTCATTGAGTCTCCAAACTTTTTTCCCATTGACAGTAAATAAAAAAATGTATTAACTTCTTATTCAAATTAAAAGCTCTAAGTTATTTCTATTGTGTGAAGAAATGAATAATGTTTATATATTTAGGGGCAGAACTTTTGTTTGAAATAAGGGGCTCTGAAGTGTCCACTGCCCCAGGCTCCTTGTTTTCTCTGAACACCCCCAGATTCTTGTATAAGTAGAAATATCGTTATTCCATTTTTATATCTTAAAGTACATAAAATCTTTGTTACTTACCCAAAGCTCTGGGAAATATTTAATTAAACTGTACTTTTTTCATGCGAGGCAGGAAATACCTTCAGAATTTAATACCTCTGAGAAATTCAATCTACAGTGCTTGGGCAATTTACTCTTTAAATACACCATATTTAAATTCTGATACTTGTGGCAAAGCATTAAGTTAGTCTTCTTTCTTTTTTCCTCTTACTTGTTCATTAAGCTCCAGTTGTAGACGTAGCTCTGCTGGGTCATCTTCTTCAGCAATTCCTTCATCTTTTTCTGTTGCTGGCTCAGGAGTCATACGAGCAGGGCTGGGACTTTTAATTCGGCCTATTGGAATGACACTCACAATGACATAAATATTTAATGTCCATTGAACAATATAAATAATATTATGATTCATTTCTGAAGCATAGGTTATTAACAGATGGCATAAGATGTGTTCAATGTATTTCTTACATGTCTGAACACCAAGTTTTTAAATAATTTTCCATTTTTTTCCCTGTGTATTAATTTAGATTAATTTATTCCAGTTTAATAATTGTCATTGCAAATCCTCACAATCAACTGAATAAATTAATTGAAAATATTGTTATTAGCCAACCAAAGCATAGATTTTCAGAAGAAATATTTGGAGGTCAGGAATGTAAGTACAAAACTACTAAGGCATTCTGTACTCATGAGCTCTTGAGCAGAACTCATTCTGCACTGCGTTAGAATTCATATCTTTTGTACAAAGCATTCATTACTTTAGTAAAAAGCCAATTATGTTTATGCAAACAATCAAAGTTAATTTATAGTTCAATAAAAATATTTAAAGCATAGAATATGGCATCAGTTCATTGCACAAATTACGGCAATTATGATAAGTGATTAATTTCAAGTTAGATGTTAAAACAATCATTTGGACATCATAAATTCTGTATTATGCAAACAGTGAAAACTGGAACACAATAAATTTTATATATATTTCAATTGGATGAGGGTAATTGAAAATTGCAGTAAGATATGTTACTCAAGCAGTTAATGTTTTTATTGGAAAGGTGAACTATAACGTTTTAATGTAACATGCTATGTGTTAAGGTACTAGAATTTTTAATTACATGAAGAAAACATTATATGATTTATTAAGGGATGTAGGAAATGAGGTCTGAAATGAATAAAAGAAATCTTTATGCACTAACAAGAAAGACAAAAAATTATAAACAAAATAGAACACAAAGCTTGAGAAGTTAAAATATATTGCTCACTGAAATTTCAGATTTATTAATTTTTTGAACAAAATATAAATTAAATTACAAAAAGATATATAGTAAATATTTTAATGCAATAAGTATTGAAAGCTTGTCTCTCTTGTTGAAATGTATACTTGAATGAAAAGATGCCAATGTTCTTGTACGAAAATCAGTAAGTCCAGAGATAGCTTTTGGAAAAACGGTTTCATGAGAGAGAATGCCAAAGATGTTCATTGGATATTGGCACCAATCCCTTCACAATTGAATCAGTTAATGCAGCCGTAGAAAATGGGCATGGCTCAGAAAATGAAAGTTAAAATAAGGGAGCAAAAGTGAAGAGCATATTAGTGTTGGATATCATTCTTTGTAAAGGGGACTTGAAAACTGGAGTGTAAATACTTATTTTGATTACCAAATACTTCAGAAAAAATTTATATGGGACAAATTGCCTAAGGCATAACGTACTTCTGGCCTTAGTAGCCATTTTCTTCAGCTGCAAGACCAGTGATTCGTTATCATCCTCCATCCTTGCAGTCTTCTTGCGTAGGGTTTGTGCCTGAAACCAAGCAAATAGGGATCATTTTATTTAATATCCATGAACATTTCAACATAGTTTTGAGAGGAAGAAATACACATTCCAAGGACAAAACAACTAACTTTTAAGCAGTGTTAAAACTCATAGCATTGTCTTGTGAGTATTTGGCACTTGATAAAAATCATTAAAATCTGTGAGTAAGAGAAAAAATGTCATTGGCTCTTCACAGCAATATATACTGCTAAAATATCTACAGAATTATTTGTACTCTACACTTCAAATCAATCACGCTGACCTCTGTGATCTCTCACACAGTCTGTATTTTGTAATAAAATATTGGAAAAAGTTAGAAAGAATAAATATCTTTTAGAAAAAAATATCTTGTCTTTGTATGTATGATGAACAACAAAATTATTTTTGTTCCTGACTCATAATTAGATACATTGTATTTAATATTATTTATGAAATAAATGTATTTTTTTGCCTACTAAAAAATTTCCTTGTTTCCTTTAGTGCATGTCCAACACAAATGAATAATAGGGATTGTTACTAAATCACATGATTAGTACTCTCAGAATGTGTTAGACTTTACATTATTTTACGAATATTTTACACAATTGTAATGAGGTTATTTTTGTTATTTCACAAAACAGTTGGAATGTGTATTTCTTGTGCTGTGAGTGAAGTTTTCTGAAGAGAAGAGAAGCACACTAGATTGCAAGTGCCAATTTCTAAACTGCATACCTAGGGGAGTCTTCATCAGCATTCCCATGGGTGAGCAGCTAGAGAGAAGAAATCGAGCAGGATAAAGAGTTGACATTGAGAACTGCATCTGCCTTGCTTCACTGAGGCCAAGAGGAGGAAATGTTGCCCTTCCATTGCTTTGTTCTCCAGTTTTTGAGAAAATAATTTGGGAAACAGTTTCAGTGTCTGATATTGCCATACTTTCTGTTTGTTGCTGTTGGCACTGCCTACACAGGTATTCCACTCCTTGCGAATTTTCAAATTTTGAACTTTCATCTTCTAATTTTGCTTCACTACTTATATCTCTTGTTTCTGGAGATAATGTTTGTACTGATGATGAGGACTGATTTACACTTTCAGTTTGCACTATTTTTTCCTCCTGAGAATTATAAGTTTGCATACCTTTTGATTCACAATTTACATAAGTCTGGGTATATTCTGAACACTTTGTGTTATTGCAGGATTCAGTTTGAATTTCACTATCCTTTTGTAAAAATGAAGACAAAATGGTTTGAGTAATCATTTCTCTATGTTGTACACTAGATGTTTCAGTTTGTGTTGACTTTCTTGAAGGAAGTTTACTTGTGTTTTCAGTTTGTGTGGATTTCTGTTTCTTTTGTGAATTGGTGCTACCAATTATATGAAGAAATTCAGTTTTTTCAAAATTAATTTCTTTATACATTTGTAGGTCATCATGTTCATAAAAGTCTCTTGAAGGTGACTGGGTTCCTTTGGATTGCTTGATGATTACTGGTCTCATTTTGGAACTCAATGTTTCCTCATTATCTTCCTCACATTGTTCTAATTTCTTGAGAAGAGTTTGCGTTCCCACGGACAACGAGAAAGCATCATCTCTTTGAATTTCATCCAAAGTTAGAGAATAACTTGGGTCGTGTCTCCTGACAGGTTTGAATCTTGCTCGTCTCTGAAGCTAATAACATTGTTTACTAAAGATTTTTTTATTTTCAGCACATTTCAGCACATGCAATATTTTAAATGCAATTTTGAAATTTTTTAAATATGCGTTAAAAAGGATGAAATGTTATTAAGTATTATTTACGAAATATTGAAAATTTCTCTAACATGTTAAATGTATTGTGAATTAAAATGCATTGGAACTTTGATTCAAATATAATCCCCAAACAGACTAGGTATTAGTTACATATATTCCATAAGATTTGGCCCATTGCAAATGATGACAAAAACATGATGATTAAAGTTTACACATTTAATGTGGAAGAAAGATAAGGTGCCATTAGTTAAAATATAAATACAAAATTGTTATTAAATATACAACATACACTTCTGGACTCCGAGACCTTTTTCCTGTTTTTTCAAATTACATCATCATAATTTTACATCATCCTCATCATTATTTTTCAAATAATTTCTTAAAAAAGAAGCATGGAAAGAATGTGTATAATATTTCCAGAAGAAAAGAAGTTTTGTTTTATTTGTCATATGTACTGATGAGTCTCATTTACTTATTTTCCATTACAGTTTTGGCCAATTTTGATGAAATATATTAGGATGTAAACAGTGCATGATTTTGACATTTTAACTTTTTATGTATTTATTTTTCTGTGAAATATAGAAGATACTAAAGATATTTCTTGAAAGTTTACAATATAGTGAGTACCTCAACAGTGGGCACATCATGTTTTCTGCAATGTTTTCATACATTTGAATCAATTTTTGATTGAAAGCTTAAATACACCTTTGCTCCTGGCATTGATCAGAAAAAAATCACAGAAAGCTACTGATCAGTTCAGGTGGTCTCTAGAATTTTCTTCCAGACAACAGCTGAATTCAACCTGAGCTACTTAACAAGGATTGAAAATCCACCCCTGCCAGGACTTAAATCCTATCTCCTTCTGATCAGAGTTGCTGCAATGACAGTGGTAATGCTGACTCTGAACGAACGCACTGGACACAGATCGTAAATTGATACCAATATGACACATATTTTGATGATATAGAAGAGCCATATCAAAGGATGAAATAAATAGACCAGTAAAAATATACTGTATTCGTTTAGTACAGAAGTGACAAAACAAAGATACTGCAAGAAAAATGTACTGTTATCACTACCAAAAAGTTAGATAAAAACACAAAATGAAAATATCAATAACAGAAGTTTCCAGTAAAATAAATCAAGAAGAGATGAGATAGGTAATGAAGTTAGAAAGTTCATAGAACAAAGAAATAAATTCAATTTTATTGATCTGAACTAGCAGGACATCACAAACATTAAAAATAAGTAACTAGAAAAAAGTTAAAGATGTTTCAGAAGAGACACGAGTTCAGACACTGAACTCACAATCCACAGCATTACAGTTAAGTCAACTCTGATCTGTAGGATAAAAACATCAAAACACAAAAAAAATGTTAATTAATATTAGGGGCATAGCAAGCCAGATTTACAAGATTTTCATTAGATAGGGTTAGATGAGACAGAAAGAAATGAAGAAATTAAAAAGAAACAGAAGGTTAAGAGTGTTGCATGGGACAGACAACCTTAAAAGTAAGTTATTGGGATATGCTGGGAAGAAAAAGATAAATTACTTTGATATTTGTGAATTATCTTGAAACACAAAAATGATGGGTTAAGAAAAAACAACGGTACACCAAATACAAAGCACAAGAGGAAAAATGATCAATCTACAAAGAAAACTAACTTGAAACAAGCTATTAAAACCTCTAAAGTTCATGATATTTTTCAAGAGTAGTCTAGTACATCATCAAATATATCATTTCACTCATGCAGATGTATCTTATTCCAAAAGATAAATGATCCACCAGAGATCATCATTTTAAAGGATCATGTGAAGTACATGTCCTCCATGATTCCATCCATTTGGATCCATCTTCATGAGAAAAACAATGAAGCAACACATTGCCCTTGCTTTCTATAACTAAGACCAACATGACTATTTCAAAACATGTACTTAAACATTTATCAGTTGTGTTAGGTAATAAGAAATCTAAAATGATAGCTGTTCAATTTTGATAAGTTATTTGATTTTGGGGGAAATGTACCTCTTCCTCTGCAAACCGTAGTTGCTCTCGTAAGTCAGCTTCTCTCTCCATGGCATCTTGAAGGTCCCGGAGCAGTTGAGCAGGATCTTCTTGAGAACCTCCTCTTGTGAGAGACTCTCTTGACACCCTCTGTAATGGCAATACATTTTTTGGAAGTTTGTAAAGAAGAAATTAACTAAAACCTTTTATATTAATAGGACACTGCACAAAGCATTGCAATATTTGTGTTAATTTTCATTTTCCCTTTTTTAAATACCACCTATCATATAGCTTTAGGTTTTTGTATTCATGAAGATTGTGAAGTATTTAAAATCTACAATTGTTGATTGAAAAAGGTCATCAAAATAAATCATCCTACAACAAAAGGAGTTGTATGGTGGTTTCTTGGTGGCATTCTGGGTTTTGGCTGGTTCCTTCCCTTCCCTTCCTGCTAGAAACTTCTGATTAATGATGTTCCATCAACACAAGAGTACATGATATATTTCTAAACTAAATGGTAGCAAAATTTCACCATGAATTCAAATAATTCAAAGATGAGAATTTGGATATCTGGTACATATCAACGATAAATACAGGTGAACATCTCCTGTGACCATTTAATATATTATCTGAAATTGCTATTTATGACCCCAGGATGGAGTTGAGAAAAAATGAGACTTCATAGAAAATCATTTTCTGACTTGGTGCAAAGTGATTCCAACATTATTTTGATTGTTTAACTAATGGAAGGTTAAACTTTGACACTTACTAAATGTCCGCTCATGTCGGCAAGCTTTGGAGCCTTCTTTTTTGTAACTGTTGCTTCAACTTTTGAAGCAGCTTCTTCTTTTTCTTTTAGCTTCTCTTTTGTTTCATCCAGTTCTTTCTGCAGTCTACTGGCAACCTAAAATAATAAATTACAATTTCACAATTGTATTATTTGTTGTGAAAAAATAAATTTAGAAATTCAAGGGAAGGTAGCTAGAGATAGTATAGTACTCTATTGATTTTCATTTGAAGGAAGGACATTATAACATATACTTTTATTAGCCCTTGAATTGTACTTGAGGCCTTTTTAGACCCTACAATCATTTATTAGTATTTTTCTGAATATTTGCAGTAAGTATTCCTTCCTGTACTGATCAAGCAGGTACTAAACCATTTCCATACATTTTCCCGATTTTATTACAGAGATAATAATCTTTTTGGTTCATGGGCCTAAGTGACCTGAGGTAAAGTCTATGATATTTTACCAAAGTCATTTGAAGCAGCTTGTCATAAACACTGATAAATGTTTCCGATACCACCACTATTTGGATTTTCCTCTTCAAATAACTTTCACAAACTCGTACATGTAACATTGAAGCATTATGTATCAAAAATGAAGGCTGTCTATGGTGGAGGTTATTCTTTATATAAAATATTTTATTTTTATAAATTATATTTATTACATTAATAAAATTAATTTTTAAAAGATATTTTTGTTTAACACTAAAGATATGTATAACATAAAAGATATTTTTGTAACACTCCATATAGATTATGATTATCACTTCCAGTTGTCAGAAAAGCTTGGGGTCCAAAAAGACCCTAGGTATAGAACTTAACAAAATAAATTAGATATGGTACAAGGGTTAAAGAAAGAAGATAAAGCTCAAGAAGATGTGCCCAGAACATACTTCTCTCTCATACAACACATATGTTTTTTAATGTTCTCTGATGATAAATAAATTAAATCAACTTAAAACAACTGAAAAACATTATTTCTGAAATATGAATGGAAACTATTTGTTTTTATTATAGATTCCCATGGAAAATAAAACATTACCTATGTTTTTGAAAAAATTGTGGATTTATGTTTGAACTTGAAGTTTGGGAATAAAATACATTTGTGCTGTAAGGACATGTGACTGAGTGGCTAATGTTGAATAAATTTACCTCATTAGCAACACTGAGATCATGTTCTAGTTTAGTTATTTTTTCAATTTTTTCCAGCCCTGTCTGCCCACCAGCAATCTGCCTACACTTTCCTTCAAGTTCCAATTTCTCTGCTTCCAGTGATTCAGTCTTGCGTTCTGCTTTACGAAGTTTAAATGAAAGAATGCGGCAGTTCTTAGTAGTTTGCTCTAATTCTTTCTTCAAGGATGTGTATTCGTCAGCTTGATCCTCTCTGTATTAGAATAAAATGAAGAAAATCACAATTCAAACAATATAATGAGATCAAATTAAATTCAACATAAATTAACAAGAATAAATGAGATAAATGAAAAATGAGAAAAAAATTTTTGAGAATTTATGATAAATGAGAAGAAAAAATATAAAGAATATAAATATGTTAATATAGACCATTTAGAGATTTTAACATGAACCAATGTAAAATCATTTTGATGATGATTTTCACACCTGAAATTATCCTGCATTTCTTCTATTTCTTCTTCTAAATCTCGAAGCTCACGTTTCATATCCTCATTTTCATCCATCAGTTCTTCACATAGTGTTTCTGCAGCAAGTAATTTTGACCGAAGATCATCCATTGCTCTCTGGGTAGCTGCCTTGTCTGGTCGTGAATCCATCTCTTGCTCCAACTCTTTTACTCGAAGAGACAAACTTTTTTTGTCATCTCTCATATCTTCCAATTGCGTTGTCAACTCATTAATTTTTTGTTGCAGTCGATTAGCCTAAATTATTAATAAAAATGAAAGAAAATAGTGGTAAAGAAATTTGTTGATGTGTAGTCATTGCATGTGTAAAAACAGCTATGTGAGGTGAATGTCATTTTACAGGAGCGATATTGAAAACTTTTAAATAATTATTTTCTTTCTATTTTTCTTTTATTGCACATGTTAATAAACCACCTCCTCTGTGTACAACATGGGTAGAAAGGATGACAAAGGTTTTGCACAATTGAGAATAAAACATTAATATAAAACTCCATAAGTGTGCTGTTTGATTGGGAATTACACCTAGTTCTTTATCAAACAGATTTAACTTGGAGGGAGGGAAATATTTTTGCAGGTGCAATGACAATATTTTAACCAGCAAAAAGAAGAAAAAGGTCCTATGCCATACATTGAAAAAACTTTAAATCCTGACATTCAGAAAAAAATCATGGTCAATTATATTAAAATACAAGTGATAAAAATTATTATGATGATATGTATGGTTTTGAGCTCTTGATTTGCTTATAACAACTTAATTCTTAATTTTATTTTAAGAAGAAAAGCAGTAAAAATAAAATTTGTAGGTTTTCTAAGATAATATTTTTGACAGGTGTTGCTGAATAATGATAAGGAGCCACTGAGAAGCCATTGCTACAAATAACTTCTAAGTATATTCACCTCAGAAGAAGACATACGAGATGAAGGCATATCAATAGAAGCAATGCGTCTGAGGAGAAGATCACTTTTTTCTCTTTCGAGTCGGTCACAACGAGACTTTGCAGTTTCAAGCTCCAATTTCAGACTTTCAATTTGTTCCTAAAAGAAGAAAGCAAGGGAAAAAAGACAATAATAAAAAATACAACAACAAAAAATAATTACAAGAATCAATTGAATTGTAAACTGGCTAAAAAGAATTAAAATACTATTATCAATTAGTTCTAACAGAGTGTAGATAGGTGAAATTGAAAGTTATAGAGAGAAAAATAAACAACAAAAAGTTTTAAGAAAATTGATTCTTTTGAGAAATAACTTTCGGAAATTTGACTAAAATTCAAATGTGTCTTCCTGAAAAAAGTTGAGAATCTGAGAATAAATATAAAGGTGTAAAAATAAATATAAATTTTTTATCTATAACAATGTTCATCTCCTCTTACTTGTAATTCACTTTCATTGCGATCTATTAGTGTTGTCTCAGTGGTTTCAGTTCCTGCAGTACTTGTGGCATCATCACTGTCTTCTTCATCAGAACTAGTACCACTACTTGATGAACTTGTGACTTTCATTGATGGAACTTTCAGGCTGTTTGATAAATCATTTGTGTTAGGCGTTTTTTTTTTGGAAGATTTTACCTGTGAACATTAATATGAGAATTCTTTTACATGGACAAATTAAAGTTTGATATGCAAAATATTTGACCAGAATAGTAATTAATCCTTTCTAACTTGTATTATACCCCTCATGCATTTCAATTACTTTATTTTTAATATATTGACTTATTTACTCAACTCATTTTCAAAATTGGTAAATACATAATTTACCAAATTTTTAAACTTCAAACCCCTAAAAAATTATATTTAATTGAACAGGAAATAAATGATTAAAAAAATAGTAATTAGAAGAGAAAAGTTTGTCATTATTGTGAAAGCCAGTCAAAACCAAATCTCAGAAACCATTTCTCATTTTTATAAATTATAAATACATTTCTATTATAAAAGAATGGAAGAAAAAGCGGCTTTACTTTTAAAAGATTGCCTTGTAAATCATTATGTAAAAAATTCAAGCCTAAAAACGCGAAGAAGTAAATGGAATTTAAATAAGGCAAGAAGCCGGCCCCGTGGCCGAGACCGCTAAGGCAGTAGTGCCGTAGTGGTCTCGGACCGTGGGGTCGCGGGTTCGAGTCCCGCCTCGGGCATGGTTGTATGTGTTCGTCCTTTCACCCTCTCTCATCACCATATCGTGTCATCATCATGTCATAACGTTACTCCCAATAGTGGTCGCTAATGACCGAGTAGTTGATGCGACCTTAAAAAAAAAAAAAAAAAAAAAAAAAAAAAAAAAAAAAAAAAAAAAAAAAAAAGGCAAGAGTGTCCGAAACGCACGTATTGCCATATTTAATCATGTGGAGAATTTGGAGCCGGATCTATTAGGACAGGTGAATTTACAGCTACTACTAATGTTTAGGTGATTTTTTCTCCCACGAGTTCATGATTGTTGGAAGCAGTGGAAACGAGGTTCGAAACCCTGAGGAAGGAGTAGGGCAATAATGTCAATTTCGTAGTTACCGCTAGTGAGACTCGGTACCGCAATGAAATGTAGCTTCACTGTGCGCACGTTTTGTTGAGCACTCCTTTTGCTTGTAGTTCATTTACCGTTGAAATTGATTTTCTATAACTCGGGACAAAACATTTTTCAAATATTTTTATTTTTCTAAAATAATTATTTTCTAAATTCATTTTTCGTTTTTTTTTCGTTTTTTTTTCGTTTTTTTCGTTTTTTTTTCGTTTTTTTTTTATTCTGGCCCTCAAGAAAACATGCGCAGATAAATTTCTTTACCCACACGTCATATACAGTTTTTACTGTTTTTTGACAAATAAATAAATAAAAAATCTCTCCACATCATTGGCCTTCTCGCCACACAGGAACTGAGGTGAGGCCCGGCACACAGATTTCGGTATACCGCTGATGTATACCTGTACAAGACATCTGCACTGGTAAACCTCACCGGTATACCGGAAAGTGTGCCGAACCTGAGATATGGTTAGGTAACGGTTAGAAAAATGAATATTTCGGCGTTTCGTTCATTTACATTTTTACTTCTTTTTTTTCTGTTCGCGTCCTCCTTTTTAACAGGGCCAAAGTATTTCGTATCTTTAGATGAACACACTGCAATGGATTTCGTCATTGCTATTGTTGTATGAAAACCAAGTACAACAGATAGTTTCCTTTCTGGCCACCAATTGCGTTGATAAGCTCGCGGCAACTCACGGTGACAGGAGGTGTGCTATCAGTAGGCAACGTTGTCATCGCTGGAGTAGGGTCGCAGTTTATTCTCAGTTGCGATTCATCGACATATACAGTGCAAGTAGCATTCCTTTTGTACAAATATGTGATATCATTCTTAATGAAACTTTCTTCTGCTTAAGGATGCCTCTGGAAAGATTTTAAGTCAAAAGCCTTTGATCCATTTCCCGATGGCGTAAGTTCACGTTATCGCTAGCGCAGGGCGCTTCTCGACCTTGGTTAGTGTGTCAGCGGAACAGAAAACATCTTCAAGCTTTCCGATGGTCATGTGTTACATTTTTTCTCTTTGAAAATCATAATGAATAAGGAAGTTAGGCGAGTTATAAAAACTGACATGTACCGTACAAGGATGACAGGCCAAAACTGTCATTAAACATTAAAAATGATTATGTACACGACCGCGCTTAATTACAACATAACATTCCTCCGAAATTTTACTTGCCTGATAAGTTGTCATATCATTGGAAAAGTAATTCTAAACATTTCATGCGAGGACAGCTTCCACAGTGCACGAAGGTCTAAGCGGAACTGAAGTTCAGAAGTCGAGCCAGTGATGATCCAGACAAGTCAGACTGGCTCTCGAAAGTTTACTAATAGTGTGAGAGGTTCGAAAGACACAGGTCAGCAGACCGTTGTGTTGTCGAGAGCGCAACAATAAGTTTATTTTTCGACACATCGAATCTCAGAACTGTCCAGTGGCATTAACAGTCTTGTTGACTCGCGCCAACTGGCAGCTGAGAGTCAGTTGGGTCAGATTGCCATGACTCGAACAGGGATCTATAAAAACGTTTTTCAAAATATAAACATCCAAATACTAGCGACAATGATATTTATGCGTTAATTGACATTCATTTCTGTTCTCTTGCGCTTATTAAGCTAATTATTACATTCCGGAGCACAAAAAACGTGCACTTCTTTCCCATACATTACACGGTTTTTAATTCTTGTTGACGTTAAATAAATAAATATTTCGGGCCTGCAGCAGTAAAAATTTTGCCGAACAAAATCACTCAAAATGATTTTCCACAAAGTACCACAATCACTGCTCAAGAACAACAAATAAAATATTTCGTACAACACTGCGATAAATTCAATATTTTAACAAAAACAGTCTTCATGAACACAGCACTAACGCACAAAATAACAGTATCAAACTAGTGGTGCTACAGAACGGCACAGACTTTCCCGTATTAGTTTTTCCTTGGGTCTTCGCTAGCTATTCGGAATTGCGACATACTCTTTCTTGCCAGCTACCATCTATCACCGCCAAAAGTACATTTTTTTGTCATTTTCTTAATTTTTCGGTTTCCTATTGGTAGGACGAAAATATTAATTTTAGAATATTAAAGAACACAGAAACCTAACCGTAAATGGCAATTTTCTTTTAAAAATTATGTGCCGTTTAAGAGAAAATGACATTTTAGCACTACTAAAAATGTAAACTTTGAAGCTCATTTTCACAGAACATTTTTGAGTTTTCGAAATACTTTATTTGAAATTATTTGAAGCACATACACTCACAAATACAATAATCTTTACAAATTGCTTGTAATGTGCATATTAAAGATGTGAGAGATCTTTCAAAAAAATTACAATTATGTAATTTTTGAAAAAACAAAAAATAACTCAAAATAAACTTTACGCTATACTAGTGTAATTAGCACTATCCGTTGCAAAAGTTTCGAGAAAAAATTTGCAGCCATATACGAGAAAATGGCGTTTGAGCATTTCTGAAAATGCCGAAATTTGAGCTACTTTTCACAGAAAACGATAGTGTTTTCGAGAAACGTTACTTAACATTATTTAAAGCATATATACTCGTGAATACAATAATGTGAAAAAATCGCCGATAATATAAATATTAATGACGTGAGAGACAAGTAAAAAAATTAACATTTTTGTAATTTTTGAAAAAACCAACCGATAGACCAAAATGGCTTTTATGTCATTGATAGAGTACATTTAACACTATCCTTACCAGAAGTTTAAAGAAAAAATTTGGAGCCGTTTTTGAGAAAATCTTGTTTTGTATTTTTTTTAAAATTGCACATATTGCACGCAATATTGCACGAAAACTACCAAAATTTTGAAAAACATTTACATGACCTTTATTAAAGAACTTAATATGCAGAACAAATTTTATTTGAAGAAAAAATCTCTATCTTCAATTTTGTAGTTGGAGAAAGACGCCAAAAAAACTTCAAACTTTCAAAATTTTCGACAATTCAGAGCTGTACGTGAAAATCGGACCTATGCCATGTAAATAAGTGTATTTTCCTCTATTCATACAAGAAATTTAAAGAAAAAATTTGGAGCCGTTTTTGAGAAAATGTTGAAAATCCCCGGGGGGCTTCATATAAAGTACCCCCAAATTTTGAAGAATCTTTTTCAAAATCTCAAAGCTTCGACTAGAATCAGATCGACCGGGGAATATCCATTTTGGAAGAAATCGTACGTATGGTTTAGGCACTAGCAGTGTTCACAGACGGACAGACAGACGGACGGACGGACAGACGGACGTTTTCCTTTCAATTGGGTTTTCGGTATCAAGGACCTAGAAAACAGGATTTCTGGCTACACCACGTGTTAGGGAATTTTTTTTCTTAATTTAGCAACTGGTTTTGTCCACTTATTCGTTCTCACGTCCCGGCAATTAATTTTTTTCCGCCGAAAATTGGCCATTTTTTTGCGCAGCATTATATAACTTTCCCTATACTACGTATAGCACTCTGTGTATACGTACGTATACGGGAAAGTAAAAAGTCGCTGTTCCGTAATGCCACACGTGAAGTATTTAATGACAGGCGGCCTATTCTTGGGAACCTTGCTGTTGCCTGACGTCGGCTGTGTCGTAAGCAGTGACACGGGAGTATGAGAATTCAGATGGCACGTGAAGTATGAGTATAGGTGGAATTACACAATCAAATATATTTCAGTCAAAATTTCATTGTTTTTGTATTTTTCTCGAGTCTCTAGGTATTTAACGAAACCATGGACACCTCTCACATGGCTAGAGGCTACGAAGTTTTCTTTCAATTTCTGCGCGCTTTGATAATTAGTTATATAGATATTAGCCTCAATGATCTCCTGAAATATCTTACGATATTCAAAGGACGACGTCGAATTGTTTAATTGACGTACAGTGAACTACGTACGAACTACAGAAAATAAATTATTTCAATTCCTTTAAATTTAATTGTTGCCGTCGCAAAATATATTCATTTTTAACTTTCCAGGACCTTTCAGGTAATGATTCAATGGCTTAAGTTCAACCCTAGCTGTATTTGATCTGAGCTTCTCTCGAATCACATGCACGATATATCAATAGGAAGGAATCGACATGTAGTACACAAAAGTACCAATTACTATCCCCAGTAAATTTCACCTTTCGGTGCCAAATGTGGATTTCCAGAAAACATGTTTGCATTTTTCTGTTTCAACTACAAACAGTTTAATTGGATAATTAAACTGAAAATGAACTATTCACCAAAAGAAAGATGAATTTCCAAACATTTCCAAACAAACGACATCCAAATAGAAAACCTTTCAAGAGCGTAGGACTTGGGCAAATCAGTACTACATTTGAAAAAAGGTAAAGCATTTTCAATGTAAGAATTGTAATATGGGAAGAAACTTCCCCTACATCTGAATAATTTACAACTTTCAGGCGATACTCTGCATTTTAATCTTATCCTCTTTGATGCTCTTTAGAGCGAAAGCTCAGAATTCAAATGAGGATTCGGTATATTCTCATCAAATAACAAATAACTATTAGTCAGTTTTGGTTTGAATATAACATTTTTTGAAGGCGTTGAAAGTCGAGTGAATATTTCGTGTTTCCGGGAACGTCTTAGGTCATTAGTCCCTTGAGTGTAGTGCATTCTGTAGCCGGAAGATGGAGAGGTTTGTCTCCTGTTAGAAAATAAGATCCGGCACCGACATACATGTCGCATTGCAGGATTTTCCTCTCCAGGTATCTCCGGGCATGTCCAGGATAAGCTCCATGCTCCTGACTGGTCTTCCGACATGTCTGGCAGTGTAGTGCATGTAAGCGTATGTATGAAAGGCGGGTAAGAGAGGACAAGAATGAGAAAGAAGAAATGGCGTGCGGTCCACACTCTGGTATTGTTAGGGTATTGCTCTGGCATTCGCTTTGTATTGATCGGAGAAACCACGGAAAACCACTGGTCGGAACAACCGGCCACTAGAATTCTCCCCCAGACTATGTCGAAACTGCATCTAGCTGTGTAGTAGAATCATAAATTCGCTACTGTTAGGACAAGTAACATAGGATCCTCAGAGGCGCTGCCGCGGTAAAATATTTTGTCATTGAGCCATTTCAGCCGGTTTGAAGGTCGAATTGATGCTACAGAAAAAATATGGAGTACAGTATCTTCGGACGATTATTTTCTGGAGATTTAATTATAATGAAGCAACGTTAGAAACTGCATTTAACTCAATATAAAATTGGCGAGCATCTACACAAATATTTAACGGACCGTATCGTGGATTATTCCTAGTATGTTGCAACTGAAGCAGGAAGCAGTCAAAGATAATTTATTCCCTTTCATGCTCTCCTTCCCAGTATCTCTCAGACACAGTCACATATACGTCTATTGTATACACCTGATAAGTAATTGTATTTTGAAGTGTAGTATATAATGTTTGTTTTATAAAGATAGGTTGGTCCTCAATTTGTACGGACTGTAGTCAATGTGGTCTGGGTGTAACTGTTTAGTAATATACGAATTGATAACTATTGAGAAAAACGTGCCTTAAGCTTCTCAGTGAGCATTTCTCCACTGACGATAGAAGGACAGACGATTATCATCTGGATCAGGCTTGAGCAAGGAGTGTAGGACTAAACCCCCTTTCGAAATAAAAAAGTAATAAATCCATTGCTCTGCTAACAGTTAATGGTTATGTCATTTGGATTGAATTGAGTTGATGCCTTATTTTACGTGGCGAGACTCAGGCCATTAGGCCTGCTCTTCCGTCTGACCACGCAAATTTCGCTACACTCCTTTCACCAACTAGCGGAGAAAGAAGGTATTATCTAGGGCGACGAAACAGGCGATTTGAATTTAGCTCAGAGGTTTCATTTAGACTTGAGGATCTTTTACATGCAAGTAAATCTACAAACATGGGACAGCCGGCTTTACTTCCCCTCTGAAAGAAGGCGTACGAAGGATTTTTTCGCCCTTAAAAATACACGGCTTCGATCGGGCTTGAACCCGCGGACTCGGGTACAGCAGTCCGTTCCGTTAACCGCTACACCATCCCAAGCCGCAAATTGCGGAAGTCAAAGAGGCCTGCGAGGAGAAGAGGGGTGTGGCTTCCGCACTGACCTGGATGATGAAAGTCAAAGGTCTGCGAGGAGAAGAGGGGTGTGGCTTCCGCACTGACCTGGATGATGAAAGCCAAAGGCCTGCGAGGAGAAGAGGGGTGTGGCTGAGACACTGACCTGGATGATGAACTCCACCTCGGGGTTGGTGGGCTCCTCCACCGAGTGCACCTCCTTGAAGGACTGGATGCGCACGCGCCGCTGCCGCGCCGCCGCCTCCGCCTTCTCAGCCTTCTCCGTCTTCTCCTTGTCCTTGTCTGTCTTCTCGGCGGCCGCCCCTCTGCGCCGAACCGCAGTGCTCGATGACGACGACGACGACGACGGGGTCTTGGTCGCCTCCGACGTCTCCGCCGCCGCTGACGACCCCGAGCGCCGCCGCACTGTGAAGCTGTCGCTGCCCTTGTCTGCTGCGGAGGGCGGAGAGTTTTGTTGAGGAGAAGCTCCCGTTTTGAAGCCTTTGAGAGGGTGTGGTTTCCCTGATCTCTTCCGCATGAATGCCGGAGAAGCACCTTCTGCAGTGGGCCATGGATCGCGCACGATCTTCCTAAACCATTCGTCTCCTTTTCCGTTAATCTCTCTCAAATCGATCGGGGATGCCGTGAGGGAGAACGTCCCGTTCCTTCTCCATCATAACCGACATATACGGGAGGGCAAGAGGAGACATTTCACAGTGGTTTGAATGTAAATATCTCCCGGAAAATGTCTTTGACACGGTGTTCTTGCAAACCTGCACATATGATACGTACGAGTATTATATTGAGATTGTAGATACGCATATTGAGACTATTTAGGGTAATTTTATAGATGAAATAGATTATAATGTGAAGGAGTATTGAGCGTTCAACTATTCTGTGGGTGGCGTATTTCATTGAGATGAATTGATTCCATTGATTCCAATATTTTACTTTATCCACCAAGAGGTATTTCGTGAATTTGTCAGGAGAACAGTAAGAAATTGTAACAACGTTAAAATTTAATTTATTTCACTTCCATGTCTGTAAATTTATATGCACAATTGTATTTAATGGAATTGTGTAACTTTACATCAGCAACTGATGAATTAATTACAATGTGTTAACATGTCAAGGTAAAATACATTTTTTTCTGATCTTGAGCAGCTTTTATTTTCATGTGGGGAATATTTGTTCCAAAGTCACTTTCATTTTTGATGAAGAGCTTAAAATGTTTCTTAATGAAACATATTCATTTCTGTAGTTTGAATCTGATGGTTCCAGTACTATTACTATAACTATTTTGAACCACATTCAATCCATTGAGTTGCCGCCTCTTGCCCCGCCCGCATACACTATGTCGGTTATGATGGAGAAGGAACGGGACTTTCTCCTTCACAGCTTCCCCGACCTATTTGAGGGAGATTAATGGAAAGGGAGAGAAAAGGTTTAGGAAGATCGTGCGCGAACCATGGCCCATTTCAGAGGGTGGTGCTCCGGCATTCATGCGGAAGAAATTGGGGAAACCACAAAATCACCGATCGATTACGAACTCACTTCCGACACTCTCCACAAACTCACTGATGTTCAACACCAAAGGTTAACTGGCATACCTAACTAACTAGTAAAGTTAGAATTATCCACCCAAGTTTAATTAGATGCCGTTCTGTATTACTTAACAGATTCACGCAACACTAAAAAATTGCAAAAATGGATTTTATAATACCACGATTTCCCAGCCATCATTTCTCTCTCAATCGTCAGGCATTGCCTTATTACTCGCAGCATCCAATTATTCTAGTTTCTGGTTATGCTGGTGACTCACAACAAACTTCTAAGGCATGTACAGGGAATGAAGATGTGGTGGTAAATTTCATATCACGAAATTACACATGACCCGTTTGTGTGATAGAACTCCTGATTTGTAGGCAATTCATCCTGCACTGTGACTGCTTACTGCTTTGACTGCATCTGAACTTTCAACTCCATTACCACGAATGCACCACACTTCATGTTGTCAACTCGAGAAAGTGGCCCGTTGTCAATGATATGCATCAAAGGTGAAAAACACAATATTGTCATTTCCGACGGGTAATCGTTCCCTGACAGTTCGTGTACCTACCAAACACCAAACATATTTATTGAGAAAATGTGACCCTATTTGACCCCCTACATGCCCAACAAGTTTGTTACATTTATTCCGATGCGCACCATCTGTTAAGGAACCTATGTTCTTGGCTGTCCGGGATGAGCCGCGTCAGCAGTATAGCTCTGAAGAAGGCCACAGCAAGATGGCCGAAACGTCAGCAAAACTGACTGAGACGCGGCTCATCCCGGACAGCCAAGAACATAATGACTCCGGCCGCGGAAGCCTACGAATCTGTTAAGGAACCTGATCAAGTGAGGCTTGTGCAGGCGTGTGCGATGGCGCGCACTCACCTTCGCGGGTGGAGGCGGCGGGCGAGGGGGCGGACGCCGGGGCGGGCGTGGAGGCTGCCTTCTGACCCGTGTCCACGGGCTGCGGCCGCCGCCGCGGCAGCGTGAAGCTCACGGTCGTCACCTCGCCGTGGGTGCTCTCGCTCAGCTTGCCCAGGTCGGGCGTGGACGTCCACGACGCTGGCCGCTGCGCGAATCTGGGAGCGCAAAAGCGGGCTGGTATTAAACACCCGCGGAATGCCTGGCCGACACGCGAATATCTCGGATTGCAACGGATTGTAATGAAATCAAAGTTCGAAACTCATTACGGATACTTTGGACAAATTATTAGGGAATAAATGAGAATATATTTCTTGTAAATATAATTTGGAAACATGTTATGTTGACCATAGGCAAAAAATATTAAAACGACTTTTCGGAGCCTTTTTTGTTAACTTACGTTTTTAATTTGTTGCCAGTTGTAAGGAAGGATACGCCTATTGGTTAAATAAGCCTGGAGTGACATGGCATCAACTTCGATTCTTGTAGTTGTCAGGTAAATTGTCTTATATTTCTGACGATTCATAGGTACTTTTCAAGGAAATTACTGAAAATTAGACATAATCTTTTCTTTGTAACTTTTCTTTGTTTCTTTCATTTCCTACTTTGTGCAATTTTGCCTGCTTTGTGTTCAACGTTCCATTTTCTCTGTTTAATAATACAATCATACTGTAAGTCTGGCGGTTCCAACTCATTATATTTTCTTCACAATAAATCTCCATACTAATGGCCAACAATAATCTAATGTGAAATGTTCACAAATTAATTAGCAAACAAATTAACCGTAAAATGAGTTATTCATTACTTTTACAAATTGTCATTCCAGCACAAAAACAAAGAAAAGTTTGCTTCTGAGAGGACCGCATTTAAAGATTCTATTAAGTCCGAAAAAATATTTTACTAGTGAAGAGTTGCGTATTTTCAATTGAGTAACATGAATTTAATAATCACATCACATTCACGCTTTAAGAAGTGTGAATGAAAGCAACGCAGCCCGCAACACATATGTATGCGGCGGGAGTCTTCCGCAGGGGCCGCTTATGGTTCACGTTTCGCGAAGAAAATGTTGTGTGTGCTAAGTCTCATCATAAAAGTCATATGATCTCAAGTCTCATTGTTATGTTGAAGTTTTCACATGTTCCAAAGTGTATTTCGTGCAGTGAGGATATCAAACACCTAAGTAAATAATTAGGTGTAGTGTTTTGTAACAAACGATTTAGGATGCCATTTTGTAGTGATATATTGATGTTTCTCATTTTCTTTCTTTGTCTCTTCTCATGCACATTTAAAAGTTGTTGAAAATGAATGATTTAAATGTTATCATATATTACGACCTCCTGGTTGTATATTTTAAAATGTCTGCTCCGCATTCTTGAAAAAAAAAGTGCGATATCGTTCGCGGTAACCATCGCATATTGCGTGGATGCGCTTGCGAGTCCGAGCGAGCGGGCGAGAGGCGCACCTGCTGGAGTCGGTGCTGCTGGAGCGCGAGTCGGAGTCGTTGCTGGAGGTGCTGGAGGCGCTGGAAGTGCTGCCGCTGCTCCAGCTGCTGCGCGACGACGCGCCCAGCCCGCTGTCCTGACTGCTCCGACTGTCGTCACGGCTCCTGTGGACGCACAGACACGCACGCGGCTCCAGCACCAAACGCACCAAAAGTCTCAGGGACTAAATAAAGCCCCTCCGGAAATGAAAGAATAACGTAAAATTGAAGGGCTCGGGGGAAGTAACAAAATAGGCCGCTCCAGCTACGGGAAGTCTTGTGCTGTTCGTAAATGTTAATAGGTATCTCGATTTTGGCCATTATTTGGTTTATCTCGTTTCTATGTATGTATCATACTATATGATGGGCTTGGAGTGGAAACAAGTTGAGCTACACCTCGACCAAAATAGAGATATTCACCTCCACGACTAGAGGAATACTTCCTGAGTGGTTTATTTTGTTGCTGACAGAAGTGCTTCAGTTGCCACCATGACCGGGAAGCAAACCTGAGTCTTGACTTACGACAGGCTCTCCTTGTCAATGATGGAAGACCTAGATTGAATTACCGATCAGGGCGAAAATCCTTTAAAAAATTTAATACAAAGTTTTTACACTGTAACATGGTAATGGACGAATTACCTATACCGTACTGAATACATTTTCAGTTTTGAACTTCCAGAAAGAAATATAATCATGGCAGCGTAAAGAAAGGGATTCCCTAGCCATTCCATCTTCCTCCTTATCCAAGAGACTAATTTTGCATGAAAGTATAGATATAAAGTAGATTTTCGATGACAATTTATAAAACATAATATATAGAGGAAGATCGAGCATTAAAAATAATCTAATTGTACAGAAAATGAAAGGAACAAATAACAGCTAAGAGAAAGGAGGCTTAGGCTAAGAAAAAGGAGATTTCAAGAACTCTATCTTTGAATAGAAGTCTATAAAATGTTGTGAGGTAGACGAAAATTTTGAAGTTGTGTTATCGAATCAGATTTGCAATAAGTAAATATTTTGTAAAATAAAAGATATTGATGGTAATGTCAGTATTAATAAGGTAGTTACAATTTTTGTTGTATTTGCAAAGTTTAACATTTTCATTACAAATTAGTAATTGTCGCCGGCTGTGAAAGCGAGCATTGTTTAATTTCATTACTATTAGAAAATAAAAAAATTACATAAGAAGCCAAATTCTTAATGAAAATTGTCGTTATTAACCATTCGATAATAGGACTCCAAGAAAATAAAATACACTTTGGTTTAAATGTCACAGAAAAGTTTGAGATAGAAATATCTCCGATACAGTGAAAAATCACTGAAAACACTTGTGAATCAATAAAAGATATGGCTTTCCTACAAAATACTTAATGCCAGCCGCGTTAAATGCTCTGTGGGATTTTGGCCTTTTCCGTACTTCACCATTGCCTCCGACGGGATTGAGGGAGATGGATAGAAAGATATTGGGAAGGTAGATCGCGCACGGTCCATCACACTTTTGTATTGGGAGCTGCTTCAGCATTCGTCAGGAAGTAACCTGAGAAACCACAGAAATCATACCGATCAGAGCAGCCGATCCACGAATTCGATCCCGGCAGGCCTCTTAAACTCGTAAAGTTGATGCCTAACGCAGCAACCAAATTTCTGTTCGCGATCTCCAGGTTCTTCGGCGCAGTCGATCATCCCTTGAAGCTACTGATTTTGGTTACAATGCGGTGTAGCACTCTTCATGTTAACATTTGTCACAATGTATGAGTTTAGTTTGTGGCTGTTTTTAATGAATGTGATGGAGCCGATTTATTCCTGGATGCACTGCAAGGACTTACCGTGACGAAGAGGAGCTCCAATTGGACAAACTGGGGGTTGACGCCGACGCGTCATCTTTGCGCAGCGTGGATTTGGTGTCGAGCTCCTTGCGAGTGCCATGCTCCTTGTAGTCTCTGCGCAACACAAAATAAACGGAGTTAATAAAAATGCAATAAATGAGTATATATAGTTTCAGTCTTTATCAAACCTAACTTTGAATGGCCCGTCTCCGAACTATGTTTTAGAGCATTACAGCCGGTAGGGTGTGTGAACAACCATTCTGATATTGCTAAAGCTTAATTAACAAACAGAAAGAGTTAGACTCGGGAGATTAAAAATGTCATCAAGTTTGTGGCAGCACGTGACGTTATGAAGTGAGAGATTCTCCAATCAGTATCAGCAGTCGTGACTGCAGATGCGCATTTGTGTTAAAGTTTAGTAAAGTTACAACGATAGACTGTCAAAAGTATTTCAAAATTTGTATTGCTTTATTCTTTGGGTACGTGTTTAAATAAGAAGTTTATTAACAGTATATAATAAGAGAAAATTTCTGCCTATCTATTATTTGATGAATTAATCGAGATGTTGCTATAAAAATCTTCAAACATTCATTCCCTTCCCATGTTTTAAAATGATAGCTTGTTTCTGCCATGACACACTGAGCTCGATTCTTATAAGTTTGAAAATGACCTTTATTATTATCGTCCTTCCACTACAAATTATTTTTATTTTGTTCTTTTTGATTATCGTTGCTTTGGAATTTCAATAGAAGAAAAATTCAATTCAGATGAACAAATAGGAGGAATTTCTCATTCTGATCGTTAATATTGATCTTTGTTCGTATGATTTCCTATTGCTGTAGTTACGCCACCCCTCTCACACTCCCTGCCTCCACAAAACAGTCTCGACGCCGCGAACGACACCTTCACCAACGGCAACTGTTGCAATGGCTGCTACAGAAAAGGTCCGTTTACTTGAAAATCACGTGTCAGAAAGTCTAATTTTATACTCAAATTACTATGAAAATACTAACATATGATACATCATTTTATTCCTCTTTTCATGGTCTATTTATTGATGACGAAAAATATATAATTCCACTTATAAAATCCAAGGTGATTAAATTTCTCGAAAACTAAAAATATTATAGACAATTTTTCTATGGTTTGTTACTTGCCCCATGATTCCGCATTGTAAAGCGAAAACTGCATTTCGATATCCTGAACCGTTTAAAATTTATAGGGGTGGTCCATAGTTGGCAGATTTGAATTTACTTTTGTGTTTTAAAGATGTTCATATGGTTGACAGTGGATAACAAATGCGTACTACAATTAGTTGGCAGCTTTCTAGTGTAGGTCATGAACACAATCTACAAACTAGAAGATTCTTGAGCGACATCTCGGTTTAAAGAGAACGTGTGACCTGTCTATTTCAATTATCCGGTTCCGAGTCGTTCTTGCGTTACGGAACAGATTCCTCCCTCCCGCTTCGGAGGCAGGCGTGCTCTTTGGCACGCGAGTGCCAAGCGTTGGAGTAGGGGAGGGGTATAGGTGGCACTGTTTCACTGTCGCTTCTCAGCTCTGCCGTTTCCACGGCCGTCGCAGCGGGAGAGGCGCGGGTTAAAAGGAGCCGCAGGGATTCTGCGAAGCGGCGGCCACGTCGGCGGCGGAGGCAGCGGTGACGGTGGGGGCGGTGGCCAAAGTGGTAGCGATAGTGGTAGTGGAGGAGGCTGTGGCGACGACTGCAATGGCCGTGGGACACGTGGCGGCCGTTGTGGCGATGGACGCGACGACGCGAGCGACAATCGAAGTGGCGGTGGTGGTGGCATTGTTGGCGGTGGCGGTGGAGGTAGAAGTAGTGCCGACGTCATCGGAGGCGATGGTGGTGGTGGCGACAGTGGGAGCGATGGGCGCACACGCGGACTGCCTTGCCGCACATAAATACCCGGCGCGGCCGCCTGCCAGCCTCGGCCGCGCGGCGTAGGGCGGCGGGGAAAGCCGGGGCCGCGCCGCGCCCATTTGTCCGACGCGGAGGGCCTGCCCTCCAATGCAAGGCACGTTGGAAGATTTTTTTATTACTGCTTGAACAGCTTGCTGTTCTTTAGCAGCTGCGTATGACTCTGGCGTTTGAAACATTGTTGGTATACGCATGGTTAGAGTTCACTTTATGCATATTTATTATTAGTTCATTCTGTTTGATAAATAGATGGAAATCTGATGCATTGCGAAGGATAACTATGGAGGATAAAAACGGTAATTCCCTTTTTAACCCGTTTTATGCAAGGGGACATTGTCCGCTGCTAAATGAAAATATTCTCAAACATGAAGTGCGAGTGAACATATTAAAGTGGAAAAAACTGTCTGTCATTGTCTTTAGTAAAGACAAATACAGAAGTAATTGACAATCAAGGAAATAATAGCATTTTATGAAGATAGAATAAAAAGATTAATGAAAATTGGTACATCAAATTATTTTGTAAACATTATATGACTAGTGAAAGCTAGTGTTTGCATTGATATCCTAATTTCAACGGATATGATTAGGGGTAAATTATCAGTGATATTCTTTAAAATGTTTCTATTTAAAACAGAACTGAGAAATGTCATGTTCAATTTTGGTGGAAATGGAGAAGTAACGAATTTCAAATCAAATGGAATTTTGGTCATTCAAAATAAAGTGGAGTTTTTGCAGATGTGAAACTGAGAGATTTTTTTCTTAATAATCAATGATAAAAGTAGGTGACATTTTCAGAGTAGTGTATTTTAAAATTGTGAAATCTAAATAATACGTCAGTTGCTTAAACAAGGATTCCAATTCTGCTCAGTTACGAGAATTATATCTGGATCTTCTTTAAATTGTTGCTGAGATGAATGAGTGATGCTTGTATGAGAGGTCAATCACCGCAGAGAAGGACATCAAAACTCGTCACATCTTCGCTTCTTCTATTCAAATTTGGGTGTCGCTGAAACACGACAGTGTGAGCATGTGCGACTTGTTCTCCTGTTGAAACATGTACGGTGAAGTGCAGGGAGGAGAGCCCTATTGTTAGATTTGGCACATCATCGCTGGAGCCCAGACGGTGAGTGGGCGGCGGGGGAGGACGGCTTTGGAGGCGGCGATTGCGTCTCCACAGACCGCAGACGCTGATCGCGTGATGGAACGGAAGTGGAACAGTGATGAAGAAGAAAATGTACTGTGAAACTACTGAAAATGTACTGTGAAAGGAAGGAAACGATTGAGAGAAAAAGACGAGTGACGAGAAGCCAAGCGTTCAAGAGAGAGGTGGTTTTTACTTCAAATTTTTGAAAAGGGATAGGACCTGAGCCATTAATGCCAGAGCAACATTTTCAAGATGATTCAAAATTCTTATTTATTAAACCTTTCTTTTTCTTTCAGTCGAAACGGTTATAATAGAATAGAATATTTATTTCGCTACTTAGGATACATGAAATAATTCCGGTGGTAGCGTTTTCCAATCAATTAATCTACATAAAACAAACATCAAACCACTACATATATACAACAAATATACAAAATGAACATCAAACAACATTACTGAATACAATTTTATAAAATTAATGTATTACCCCTATGCTAAAGCTAACCTTAATATAAAATAACAAGATAAATACAAAAAAATAAAAATTTTAATGTTAACATATTCTAAAAAAAACTTACAACTTATTTAATCTAATTTAAAAATTTTTGACATTCTGAGGGAGTCTCTAGCACTGCTGCAGGTAATTTGTTCCAATTTTGTATGGTTCTATTAATAAATGAGAATTTACCTACATCTGTTCTCTGTTTTCTTTGCCGAATTTTGAAGCCATGATCTTTCCGCGCGACGTATGTTGGTTTTGATAGTCTTGCCCGAACTTCACCCCACGGCCGATCACCCCTTATTGCTTTGAATAACGCACAAAGACGCGATTTTTCTCTGCGTTTTTCCAAGGGTTCCCACGATATAAATTCATAATTTAAACGTCCCCTTCTAACAAATTTTGCGGCATATTTTTTGTACTTTTTCGAGAGATTTTATTTGCCCTAGACGATATGGATCCCAACATATCGAGCCATATTCCAATATCGGACATACTAAAGATGTGTACCCTAATTCCCTTGATTTTCCACTTCCTTTCCTAAGTACTCTATTCACAAAATGCAATGCCTTCCACGCCTTTTTCATTACATAATTTACGTGTTCTGCCCATCCCAGATCCTCATTTAGTACAATTCCCAAGTATTTACAGCATTTAGTTCTCGGATAACCTGATTTCCTAATTTATATTTCACGTCGTCTGTCTTTCTAGAACACGCGAATCTGATAAACTTGCACTTACAGGGATTTAATATCATTTCATTTGTGGTTGCCCATGCTTCTAGCTTATCTAAATCAGCCTGCAATATTTCTGTATCAATTGTGTTATTAATTTCCCGATAAATTATACAATCATCTGTAAAAAGACGTATTTTTGATTCAATTCCCTGCCAAATATCATTAATATACGCTATAAATAACAATGGACCTAGCACACTTCCCTGTGGCACTCCGGACGTTACTTTTGCCCTCGATGAGAAATTTGTTCCAATTCGCACCCGTTGAGTACGCGAGCTGAGAAATTCTCGAATCCATAGGGCAATTCTTCTGTCTATGTTAAGCTTACTAATTTTTTGTATTAATTTATCATGGGGAACGAGGTCGAACGCTTTGGTGAAATCTATGATAATTGCATGAACAATGGAACCGTTATCGAGAGAATCAGCAATATCCTGACTGACAGTGACTACCTGACTCTCACACGAATATCCTTTTCTAAAACCGTGTTGGCCTTCGTAAATTATATTATTCTTATCCCAAATTCCGCGTAAGTATTCTGCCACCAAATGTTCCATTTGCTTACATACTACAGACGTTAGACTTACTAAGGCTTGTACTAATCCAATTCACATATCCTGTACTTTTAGTACCGTTTCTAGTCTTTGCAATTTGAATACATTTTGACATTGAATAATTTGTATTGATTTTTATGTTCTTTATTTAGAGTATGTCTAAGACAATTGGTGCTTCTTCCAGGCAGACAATTTTTGATTGTTTTTATAGAAGACATCTGAACTGAAGATGCGGTAGATAATCGATAATGGGCCCAATTAGGAATATTAACTTGGAGGATGGTTGAATATTACTCTTGTTATTAATATCGTGGAAACGAACGGATTAAGATGGTATGGGCATATCCAGCGAATATAGAACAGATAGCCAAAACACGTGACTGGATACCGTTCAACAGAATGAAAAGAGACAGGATCAAAACACATGAACTGAGAAAATATCTAAAACTCCCAACAACAATAGTTGAAATAAACGTATTAGATGGAAACTGGGAAATATTAAATTGAATTTAATCATGATTAAGTGAATTGAGTATGCAAGTACGTAATAAATGACTACAATGCCACAACAAGTTGAAAACCAAATTGTTCCGGCAGGTTTTGCTCAAACTGCCTGAATGGACCATGCAGAAACCTGTTGGTTACAAATAAGTATTTTGCTCAATGTGGGTTCAAGAAATCAGAGAGACTATGGAAGACAGAAGACTCGGAAGCAATGACCGGAGAAATAGAAGATGGTTACCGGAGACACTAAATGTCGGGAAACCCCTTCATCACCATATTTGACCTGTGTTAGTCTCTTGAATACTTTTAATGTTAAACGTTTATGATTCTCCTAAACAATGTTATGAAATGTATTCGTGAGGATGAGATGGATGAGCAAAAAGGCTGGGCGACAATTAGGTGATAAAAAGAGGTTGGGCTATACAAAGTAGTGTGGAGTCAATGGACGGGATGAAATGGCACTGTGTAAAGCAAGAATTATTTTAAAAGAAATGTTTAGTGTTCACGAAAGTGGAGAAGAGAAAAATACGATGAACAATATGGTGAACAGATAACTAAAGAGAACAATAATGTTATGTTAGGTTCATGAGAAGAAAGGGGGTAGATTAAATTAGATTAATTTTAATACAGGGATTAATCCGATGTCGTTTGTAATACAGAACAAAATAACAATATTTATTTAATAATTTTAGTACTTACAATTATCAATAAAAACTTTAAAAAATCCGTATTTAATAACGCTACATCGCACAGAATTATATCGTATTACAGTGAACTTTCACATACTTCAGTACAAGGGACTTATCGCATTTACGCACCTTGAACAGCTAATAGTGAATTGATGAGGGATCGTCCACACTATTCCCAGGATCGTCCAAACTATGTAGTGTGTGGGAACCCATATCAGATTCTCATTTATGCTTTTCGCACTTTAAAACGATTAAATCAAGGAATACCCATGATGGAAATTGGAGAACACATTCTCGATAGATTTATTAGGGTTCATTTAATGTGTGTTGTGTAAGCGAATAGAGTGTGCGTTTCACTCACCAGTATTATTTGATTCGTTCCCCCAATGAATTTTGAATGTCCCCTTCTGAAGAAAATTAACAATTCATACCTTGATTAGAACCCTTAAGTCTTGTAAGAGAGGAGAATCAGAGAGAGAATCATATTGATTCTGGGAGACTCAATTGCTTAGGTCATTAATCTCGTAAGTGAAGAACATGTTGCAACCTACAAGTCTGCTTGCGAATACTTTCTCCCCAATGGGACAACTCCCAACAAACTCTTCTCTTCCGATTGGTGTCCCGACTTGTGTAGACACTTAGAGCAAGTGAATGTTTATGTGTATTTAAGGGAAGGGACAAGAATGAGAGAGAAAAGATCGCGAGCGGTCCGCGTTCCAGTTGGTAGGATATTGTTCCAGCACTGATTTTGATCAATGAAACCACAGAAAACTAGCGACCAGAGCAACCGGCTGCTAGATTTCTCCTCCAGGCAGTGGTTGCATTCGACCCAGCCATGCAGCTAGTGTGAAAAAACCTCCACCGTCGAGACTCGACCCCTAGGACTTCCCGGCCAAGGACGCTGCTGACGCAACGATGTTGACAACGAGCGCTCTCAGCTGGCGCCTCCATCTCAGCCGGTGCTAGGCGAGCCGCGCAGGGCCGTGCGGACCACGGCGCCAGGGGCGATCGAGTGCTGGAGGCGGGACAATGCTCGCCCTCCGTCCGCTGGCCCTGGGAGGCCTATTTCGAGCGGCGCGGGTCGCCGACTGCGTCGGAGCGACGCCGCCGCCGCCTCCACCGCCGCCGCCTGACGCCCGGAAGCGCCGTGCGCGCCGCCTCGCGCCTGTCGTTCGCCCCATCACGCCTCACGTGAGGGTATTTTGACGCGGTGGACGAATCTGCGTCTGCCGTCCGTGCGAGGCCACACCCATCGGCAGCTTGTGACTAAAATGACAGTTTGATGGTGACGCGTAGGGATTTTGCGAGACCACCATAGCACCGAATCAAATTGAAAATTTCGGAACAAAAACTAGTGGACAGAAATAGAATCAGAGAACACGTGGTCATCTAAAACACCAAAGCATGTGTGTATGTGTGTGTGTGTGTGTGCGTGTGTGAACATGTGTCAGTGTGCCTGCGGGTCTATCTTGAGTGGGGACTAGAGTACATTTTCTGCCAGGGGTAGGAGCAGATATGCGTACAAACGGACGGGATAATCTCAAATTTAAGTTGTAGAGGAGAGGAGAACGTAGGTCGATGAAAGTAACAAAACACTACAACACGCATCGGGTGACCAGTCGGGAGCTTAGAGCTTGTCCCGGCTGAGAAGGAGGGTGCCACGCTGGTGGGGGATACCTGGTTGGATATACCCTGCAAGTCGACGTGAAGGTCTGTGCCGGATCTTGCCATCCAGCAAGGGAGATCACCGTTACCTCCAGCGATCAGAACACAGCTACTCTTACGGGACTAATCATAACAGTTGATGCGGCCGGAAACACAATCAGAGTAACAAAACAATCAATCAAGCTACTGACTTATTTTTTAAATGACAATCATCTACTAGTAATGTAGTATTTAACGGACTAAGATTTTCTAAATAATTCTTACTTACTAGTATTCTCTTTACAATATATTAAAATAATGTAACCATTAAACATGAAAGAACGTACGATCTTAGTGACTCAATTATCATACAGAAAAATACAAGTTTTCTGATTCGTACGAACTTGTGCTGCCTTCTCTTTGTGACACTAGATCACTTTCCAAATACATCTCCAGCTTTCTTTAAAAGCAATGAAGGAAATTACGTAATGTACTCTCAGGACAGTGTCTCAAAAGAGAGTTTGTTCAGAAGAAAAGGAAAGTGTGTTCTTTGTCTTCCGTCTCTCAATGTTACTGAATTTCCGTTTATTCCTGTCGACACTTCGAAAAAAATGTTTATGCACTGCCTGCGTCAACCTGCCCCAACCCATGGCCAACAGGGAATGTCTGCAAGATGCACAGATTTGTTCCATGGTGTGAAAAGTTTTATGAAGCTCCCAACGCAGAAAGAAGAGCGAGTTATTGCCACTGACACTTGATTTAAAAATAAACACAACAAAGATAGCTATAATTTAAATTTATTTTAACATTTTCTATTGTAATATACAAAATATTACAGAACAAACGCCGCGCGTTAATCTGGACGGACGGAGCTGTAATATACAAAAATATTACAAAACAAACGCCGCGCTTCAACCTGGACGGTCGCGGTTACTAGGTAACTAAGGTTGTTGACGCGCGAGAAGGGGGCTCGGGACGAGAGAGAGAGTTGGTGGTTGACTGGCATCCTGGTGGTAGCGGCGCGTATGTAATCTGAATTATTTAAGTTGGACATCGACGCGAATAGGGAGGACAAATTGTGGAACAATAGTGCAAGAAGTGAGCAGCAAGAAAGAAGCAGACGGCTTCGGCGACGACCGGCGCGAAGACGGATTTTCGGCGCGGAAGTCAAGGGGCTACGAACTGCGGGGCCATCGTTTCACAACGCCAGACAATTCGGTACCGTGAACCTAATGCATGAAATCAAGCAAGAGAATTTTTATATTGTTAATCTCAAATTCCATTCTGATATAGGCAAATTTATTCTGATAATGGCATCTTTTTTGTTCCAATACGAGAAATAAATGTTTAAATATGTAATGCAATACGCTTCCTAGTTTCTCAAACTTTATTTGCAACAACTTAAATTGCATATTATACCAAGACATTTTTTCAAATAAAAAATAATTGTAGAGAAACAAGCTCTCTATAATATACTTATTATTGGAACTAGATTTATTATTAAAAAATATTAAAGTTATGGGCAAGGGCTATATGTGTACATATGCTCCCGTTAAATGCGCCTGTGCACGCACCTTGGTGGAGCAACAAAACAACAAGAACGCGTATTTTGGAACGGTTCCTAATTCTATTTTCCCGAAGATATTAATTTCCCACGGGTGACGCACGCATGGCCAACAAAGCAACGCGCCCCTGCGCTCCTGCGGAACCACGTGGTTGTGAGAAGCGCGGGAGAGCTTCTGGAAGCGACTGCGGGTAGAATGTGATGAGTCCCGCACTCATTTCTGAGCTTAGGAGAGGGAAGAGGCCAACATCTCTTCCTTTTTCTTGGGCAGTATGTCACAGCAGCGATGTGCATTATTGCTTTCTACTGTTACGGGTAATGAGAAGAGCATCAGAGAGGTGAGTGAATGATGATGGTGATTGATAAATGAATACAAGCAGATATGAAATACGTGGTGTATTAGAATGTCAACCACGTCACAAGTACATAACATAGTTTACGCCTTACTCGTGATTCAAGCCAGCAACCATCGAAGTCAAAAATGTTGTACATGTGAATGCAGATATACGCTATATAACGGATAAGAGGAAGTAAAATAGCACTTCAATATTTATATAGTATATGACGGATAAACATGTAGATGGAAGCATTGAAAGGAGAATTTTGATAAGTCTGAACAGTGTGTCACGCGTGAGGTTCTAAACGCAAGTACAGGTAGACTACATTCTAAGAGGATGAGGAATGGGCCCTTCACCCCAAAGATGGGAATGAGATGATTAAGGATGGAGGATGGGGATAGTGTATGATACGTAGCTCGTTGTTTAGTGAATTGCTCTAGCTTCCACTTTTAATTGATCAAAACCATAAAAACGATTGATTATAGAAATAGGACGATTCTCTCCAGTCAGCGTCGACGTCCGAACCAGATTCTTATCTCGCAGGAGACTCTTGAAGTTACCGACAAATGCAATCTGCGTCGTTTTACCTTCTTACTTAAACCTGTGTTGCAAATTCTAAACGTAGTGGGTTTATTCATAATATAGTTACCTTCATTGTAAATATCAGATGTAGTAGAAAAGCGATTAAGAGATGCATCGATGAATTCTGAGTATAACGACACTTGTATGTATCTGGATTTACTCCCCTCAAATTAATTGACTGGTAGACGAATATCGTGCAAGTGACAAACACTTGATATTCCAAGTTCTTTCTAGCTATCTCTTTCTATCTGAGTGAGTAGTGATTCTGCGAGCTTAGGTTATTAGTTTCGAAAGTTTAGTGCCACTACTTAGCGAGAGATAGTGGTGTTCCTCCCCCGGTGGAAAGTGAGACCTGCACGCCGGCTGACAGAAGTACCTCCTGTAGGGAACTCTGTCAGCAGGACATCACCCGGACTGGATAACCTCTCACCTCTAGGCTGGTTTCCTGAGTGTGGTAGCGTAGTGCATGTCAGAGGGTGTATGTGTAAAGGGAAAGAAAGAGGTTAGGCATGAGTTGGGCTTGGACTTTTAGGTAAATACATATTTTTTCTCTTTAATCTTGAGCGTTGAAAGTTGAGTGGAATTTCAAATAGCGTCCTATGATTTTCGTATACCAAATTACATATCACCTAAAAATACATATTTTGATAATTTGATTTGATACATAAAAATAAATATTTTCGTCGAAACAAATAGTTAGACCTCGTTGGCACGAAATCGCTTAACACGAATTTTGCTGTAACGCGAATAAAACTTCGGTCCCGGCACATACAGACATTTATAACACTCGGATAACACGAATTTTGACAATACGAACTCCGATTATTTCGGTCACTTGGAATTCTTGGTAATGAGTGTTTACTGTTCGCTCAAATTTATATGAATTATTGAATATGTTGAATCTTTTCAAGATTAATATTATAGAATTTTTGGATATATAGTGAAAGACGAGACAGTTTGGAAAACAATGGTTTGCACATCACTTGTTACTGTGAGACGTCCCGGGATTGAGTGGAATGACCTGCCAAAACGTATGAGGGGCGTCTTTATCACTACTGTCGATTCAGGCAATGACAGTCTGTGCGATAACATATACTCATAACACGAGCAGCTTCCAAACGTCCTCAGATTGCACTGACGAAATGTGCAGAGTAATAAAAATCACGTTTCACATCGTTTCAGTATTATCACATTTTACATCGAGACTTCTCTCGATATTGGTAACTGGTTTTCATGCGGGTAACAAATAAATATTTTCGCCGCGTTTTAAACACATACTTTTCACTTTTTAAGCTCTTAAAAAGTAAATATTTTCCGTTTTTAACACCTAACAGTCCGAGCCCTAGGCATGCGGCAGGGAAGATTGTGCGCGGCCCTCAGCCCGTCTTTTAGAATTCTGACCATTTGCCTGAAATTAATAGGAGAAACTACCTATATCTACAATCAAAGCACCTGGCTGCGGGAATTATTCGCAAACAATGGTTGAATTCGACCCAGCTATGTAGCTGTTTCGAAAAATTCTCCACAGTTGGAGGCCTCTTTCAGATATTTTAAGATGCCTTGAACAGATGCTTTTCATGAGGAGAAATGAGGGAATCAGAAACTTGGTGTTGGCCTATTTTTAGTTTCTCGTATACGTACGAATAAACGCAGTGTAGAGAAAGTTATGTAATGCTGCGAGAAAAAAGGCGACTTTTCGACAGAAAAACTCGTAATATGGAGCCCTAATTTAGAAAAAGCGGATAAATCTAGTTACTTTTTCGTATACGTACGTATATTAGGAGTATTACATGTGGTATAGAGAAAGCTATGTAATGTTGCGGAAAATCGATTTCGAAATTTCAACGGGTATACACATTTTGGGTCCCTTCATACCGAAAAAGTGATTTATTTTTAAAACGTCTGCTCGTCCGTCTGTCCGTATATCCCACTGTTCGTCCATCCCTCCGTCCGTCAGTTCGTCTGTTCGTCTGTCCAGTTATCCGTCTGTCCGCCTGTCCGCCTGTCCGCCTGTCCGCCTGTCCTTCTGTCCGTCCGTCCATCCGACAGTCTGTCCATCTGTCTGTCTGTCCGTCCGTCTGTGAACGACACTAGCGTTTAAACTATTGGTAGGATTTTTTCTCAAATGAATATTTCCCAGTCGATCTGGCCCAAATTGAAGCTCTGAGATTTTGAAAAAACAAATTTTAAATTTTAGGGGCACTTTACATGAAGCTCTTAGGACATTTTCAAACTTTTTTCAAAAAGGTTTTAAATTTTTTCTTTCAATTTCTTTTAAGAAATGAGTGAAATACACTTTGAAAATAGTGTAGGCCCGATTTACAATGTTAACTCTGAATTTTCGCAAATTGTTTAAGTTCCTGCGACTACAATAAAGCAAATTCCTGCGACTACAATAAAGAAGACAGCGATTTTTTCAAATCAAATTTGTTTTCTGCAATTAATTTTTTCATTAACGTCATGTACATTTTTTAATAATTGTAGTTTTTGAGCTGTTTGAGAAAAATATGGGCAGTATTAAAAATTAGATTTTCTCAAAAACGGTTCCAAATTTTTTCTTTACACTTTTTGTAGGGGTAGTGATAAACGCACATGTAACATATGCTGTATACGTCATTTCGCATTATATTTTTAAATCACAGAAATGTGATTTTTTTCACATCCATCTCAAGGCAATAATATTTACATTAATGAAAATTTGTATACATTATTGTATTAGTGAGTACAAGGGCTTTAAATAATGTGTGAAGTTTCTCGAAAAGTGAATAGTTTTCAGTGAAAATTCTCTCAAAAGTTCTCATTTTCAGAAACGCTCAACGCTATTTTTTCCCAAAACGACTTCAATTTATTTCTTTATTTTTTCTGTGGATTGTATTAAATCCACTGGATATGTGAATATAAACGCAATTTTGCTTCCGTTTTTCAAAAAGTACACAAATGAATTTTTATGAATATCTCTCACGTCGTTAGTATTTACATTACGTACTACATTTCCTATAGTGCATAATCGCATGAGTAAAATTGGTTCAAATAATTTGCATCTGAAGTTTCTCCAAAACTCAAAAGTTTTGTGTGAAATTGAACTTTAAAATACGCATTTTCAGAAACACCCCCACGATACCTTCTCAAAAACGGCTCCCCCTTTTTTTAACGAAAATTTGCATATAAGACCAGGTTTTACTTTACAATATTCTGAAAGTCATATGTCAATTTTACCATTAGGGGACCGAAAAACTGAAAAAGAAAAGTGAACAAATGTCCTTTAGACGCTGATAGATGGAAGCTGAGAAGAAGTTGGGACAAAACGTAGCAGATAGCTCAGACTAAAGAGATAAGAAAACAAATTTGTACGAGAAAGTCCTCGCCATTCTGTATCACCACTAGTTTCATAAAATTCAGTAAATGCTTTTAAGCACTATCCCGTTCTAGAAAAGTGTTTTCACTGGACATCTTTAAGAACATCTTGTATTCATTTCAATCATTGGCCCATATTAATCGATTCTATTGAACGCTAACTCTGTTCACTGAGATGAAAAACTAAAACAATCAATTTGTCAAAACAAATAAAAAGTGAAATCTAAATGAGAGTAATGATGACTGGAAATCGCATTGATGCAGAAATACATGTTTGCTGTATTGATTCCCAAAATATCGTGTTTATTCCCTGCCGTGGGTTTCTCAAATCGAGCCGGATTAAAAGAGAAACGACTATTGCTTCAGAACAAGAGTACTTGATTTATTAGCGTAATAGTCATCCGACGCTGATCGGTACATAAGCTCAAGCTCAAGCCTCAAAGTGGTTGGTGTGAGAAACAGGCGATGAGCTGCCAAAATATGTACGAAGCAGAACTCTATGATTTTGAAATTTAATCGTGAATTCAGAAATCAAATTGGCTCATTTGTTAAACTGCGTTTTCTTGCATAACAAATAATATACACTGAATACAATGTTTATGCAACATGTAAATACGTTTTCAGTATTTATAAATTACTTTCTGGTATACAATTATTTTGAAACAAAATATTGGGGATACTTAGCATTTCTGTACTTGACTTCGCTATTTTACTAAACATAAGCTCTAAAATCGTTGAAGGACACATTCGAAGGTGCTTTGAAATTTAGAAAATGAAAAAATGAGTACCCTCAAAGTCACTTTCTTAATACATTCGAAAAATGTGTTGACCTTGCCCTAGTAGACGATAATACATCTGTTTTAACCGTTTTTGAGTTGTATTAATAACACTAGTGGTGATAAAACAGCAGACTGCAAGTTTTCAGCAACACTGCAAAAATGTTGAACTGATGGAAATTTCGAAAAATCAGGGTTTTTGACAAATATGAAACCCACACCATTTTCTCAAACGTTCTTTACACTATCCAATAAAAAATAATTTGAAAAAAACGATGAAGCTATTCTTTTGAAAATTTGGAAAATGCCCTAGGGCCTTCATGTAAAATACCCGCCAAAATTAAAATATCGGTTTCAAATTCAAGGGGCAGCAACATCAGCCAGATGGATTGGGAAAATCAATTTTGGAGAAAATCGGCTGAACACCGCGTAATTTAGTCGCTAGCATTGTTCACTGGCTGACGCATAGAAGGACGGACGGACACGCTTTGCCTTCAATTGATATATTGATGTCAAGGAGACACAAAACATGGATTCCACGTATTAGAGTGTTTTTTTAATAAATTTAGCCTCTGGATTTATCAAGTTTTTCGTTATTAGGGACCAGTAAGAAGAGTTTTCGCGAGAATTCGCGTTTTTTTTGCGCAGCGTTACATAACTCTCTCTCTACTCCGCAAAGAATAGAAATCTGATCTCTTTACTCCGTAAAGAATAAAGTGTAAAGTAACTAGTGGTGCTACAGAATGGCACAGACGTTCCAGTATTAGTTTTCTATTTTCTTGGGTCTTCGCTAGCTATTCGGAATTGCCACATACTCTTTCTTGCCAGCTACCATCTATCATCGCCAAAAGTACATTGTTTGTCATTTTCTTAATTTTTCGGTTTTCTATTGGTAGAACGAAAACATTAATTTTAGAATATTATAGAACACAAAAACCTAGCCGTAAATAGCAATTTTCTTTTAAAAATTATGTGCCGTTTAAGAGAAAATGGCGTTTTAGCACGACTAAAAATGCGAAATTTGAAGCTCATTTTCACAGAAAATTTTTGAGTTTTCAAAATACTTTATTTGAAGTTATTTGAAGCACTTACACTCACAAATGTAATAATCTTTACAAATTGCGGATAATGTGCATATTAAAGATATGAGAGATCTTTCAAAAAATTTACATTTATATAACTTATTGAAAAAACAAAAAATAACTCAAAATAAACTTTACGCTATACTAAAGAATGTAATTGGCACTATACGTTACAAAAGTTTTAAGAAAAAAATTGCAGCCATATACGAGAAAATGGCGTTTGAGCATTTCTGAAAATGCCGAAATTTGAGCTACTTTTCGCAGAAAACGGCAGTGTATTCGAAAATCTTTACTTGACATTATTTAAAGCATATATACTCGTGAATATAATAATGTGAAAAAATCACCGATAATGTAAATATTAACGACGTGAGAGACAAGTAAAAAAATTTACATTTCGTAATTTTTGAAAAAACCAACCGATAGACCAAAATGGCTTTTATGTCATTGATAAAGTACATTTACCACTATCCCTACCAAAAGTTTAAAGAAAAAAATTGGAGCCATTTTTGAGAAAATTTTGTTTTTGTAATTTTTTAAAATTGCACATATTGCACGCAATATTGCACGAAAACTACCAAAATTTTGAAAAACATTTACATGACCTTTATTAAAGAACTCAAAAAGCAGAACAAATTTTATTTGAAGAAAAAATCTCTATCTTCAATTTTGTAGTTGGAGAAAGACGCCGAAAAAAATTTAAACTTCACAATTTTCGAAAATTCAGAGCTGTACGTAAAATCGGACCTATGCCATGTTAAAAAGTGTATTTTATTCTATTCATACAAGAAATTTAAAGAAAAAATTAGAGCCGTTTTTGAGAAAATTTTGAAAATCCCCGGGGGGCTTCATATAAAGTACCCCCAAATTTTGAAGAATCTTTTTCAAAATCTCAAACTTCGACTAGAACCAGATCGACCGGGGAATATCCATTTTGGAAGAAATCGTACGTATGGCTTAGGCGCTAGCAGTGTTCACAGACAGACAGACGGACGGACAGACGGACGTTTTCCTTTCAATTGGGTTTTCGGTATCAAGGACCTAGAAAACAGGGTTTCTGGCTACACCACGTGTTAGGGGATTTTTTTTCTTAATTTAGCAACTGGTTTTATCCACTTTTTCGTTTTCACGGCCCGGCAATTAATTTTTTTCCGCCGAAAATTGGCCATTTTTTCGCGCAGCATTACATAACTTTCCCTGTACTACGTATATCACTCCGTGTATACGTACGTATACGGGAAAGTAAAAATATGATGAAATGTAATTTATAAAAAGTAATTTTCCTGTTACTTCCTAAAAATCCAGTTTCTAGAGAGAGAAAGAGAGAAAAAGAGAGTGAAATAGAAAGAGAGGAGAGAAGGAAAGACAGCGGAGAGAGAGAAAGCGAGAGAAAGAGAGGAAGAGAGAGAAAAAGAGAGAGAGAAAGAGATAGAAAGAGAGAGAGAAAGGGAGAGGGAGAGAGAGGGGGAGAGAGAGGGGGAGAGAGAGAGGGGGAGAGAGAGGGGGAGAGAGAGAGGGGGAGAGAGAGAGGGGGAGAGAGAGAGGGGGAGAGAGAGAGGGGGGAGAGAGAGGGGGAGAGAGAGAGGGGGAGAGAGAGGGGGAGAGAGAGAGGGGGAGAGAGAGGGGGAGAGAGAGAGGGGGAGAGAGGAGAGGGGGAGAGAGAGAGGGGGAGAGAGAGAAGGGGAGAGAGAGGGGGGGGAGAGAGAGAGGGGGAGAGAGAGAGGGGGAGAGAGAGAGGGGGAGAGAGAGAGGGGGAGAGAGAGAGAGATGATGAATGGAAGGTACTTAAAAGTTTTGGAAAGACGGAAGGGAAATTCAAAATACCCGCGAAAATATTTTTTAAGTTTCAAATGCTGCTCAATTTTGTTTTTCGATCTCTTATTTTGCACATTAAAAAAACATTCTTGGCGGCAAGTCTTGAGAAACGAGAAGTGAAGTGAATTTTACATACATACGTTCGACGTTTTTCGCATCTCCCTCAGAGCAGTAATACACTATACACTAGGTTATTTCAAACAAAAATTTCACCCTCGTCAGTATTCTTGGTAAAATTTAACAGTTACAGAGAGATTTCTCGTATCCACAGAATATACACGCATGTTGAGCTGCCTAAAATCAGGGACAAATGTCACATGTGTAACTTTGTTGCACGAAGTTTCTCACCTCGTAAGATCGACTTCGATCCCTCCCCACGCGCCAGAAGTTTGAAACATTTAATCTGAGAATCAGCAGTTCGCTCTGAGGAAGGCCACCACGACTGAAACGCGGCTTATCCCGTACAGTCTGGCCAATATAGACTCCGGCTGCGGAAGGCTACGCAACCATTCAGGGCCGGTTGCATAAAGCTTTCCATACGGGTTCCATAGCAATGGGTTCTACAAAATGTATAGGCTCCACAGGCCGTTCTCCGTTGCATAAAGCAAATGTATGGAATCTATAACTATAGGTCCTATAAGTACATCAAAATGCCACCACTAGATAGCGACACAGTCGATATTTGAATAGTGCGTATTCTGTGTTTCGTTTTGCACGTTCTTAGTGTGTGCTGAGCTCTGTTGAGGTGGTTTTGGCGGAGTGTTGGTTTGTCTCTATACGTTCTCAGTAGCAATTTTGTATTATTGCATTATATTCATTCATACTGAAATATACCTTCATCCTTCACTTCGTAATACGTTGTCGTGAGTTTGACCTGTTCCGAATTTATAGAAAGATGTGGGCGCCAGGAACAGGTGACATAAACTAATACTAACTTTTCCCTATTTAATTCTGTCAAAATTATATGGGCATCCAGCTAGCTTGGGCCGATGGATTCGGATTACATGTATTCGCTATCGCTAAGATAGCCGATTACCTGATCTGCCGACTGTACAGCCTGGCGTGGAATCTGAAATATGGAAATTCTCTGCTTCCAACTAATTAGAAGCTTATGATTGACAAATGAACAGACTCTTTTCTTTTTCCAAAGAACAAAATTTAACAATTTATTCAATGTTAATTTTAACAGATTACTTAATGGCCATGACCCCTTTTAAAAGATATTATTTTAATATACTGCAGTATATGTTACCGTCTTGCCGACCCGCTCGTTCCGAAGACGCTTCTCACTTGGCCGATGAATCCGAGTCGCTCTTCTGTCTTCTGATCTTGCGCGGTTGCTGAAGTATCCAGTCCACACTGCATAAAATCTAGCTAAGTTCTTTCCGACGCTTTAGGTTTATAATCTTTCACACGAGTTTAATAAAATACTAATGTTCGAACTATCGTCCGGTGAACACCCAAAACTGCCCAAGTCCGCGGATGTACTCCGGCAAATAATTTCTAAGTCCGATGACGACTGTTACTTTTCGCACGAAAATGTATAAGTCTCACTTTCAACTACAAGGTCCGCACACTATTTGCACTCCACGAAACTCAAGAGCCGAGTTCACGACCTACACTCCACCACTCTGAGTCAGACTGTAACGATCTGCACTCAATGAAGCTCCAAGTCCGAATGAATGTTTTTCTGTATTTTGCAACCCTTGATGGGTCGGTAGCGTCCCACGTTCTATTTTTCCAAAACACGGCGGTAAACACCAGAAAGTCTAATTGCCCCCCGCCAACCCGCTCATTTCTTACAACCCCATGTAGCCGCGCCTTCGTCCGTCATACGTTTTTCGACCAATCACATATTCTTTATTATATCGATCTAGCCAGCGTTCCGGCACCTACGAGGCTTGCAGCTAGTTTATTTACCTGCCCTGCACCATAGCAACCCTCTGCGCTGGCGTTACTAGGGCCGGATATCGCCATTTTACAAGTCCATTTAGTCGCCCCGTATACAACTAATATTATGAATAAACCATGTCCCGTTCTGGTATATCACAACATCCCCTCTCCAAGCGTCATTTTGTTTGCTACCACCTAACTAAATGACAAGACCATATTAGAACTTTCTTCATGCTTCGTCACGCTGAACTCACTGACACTTTGCACTGTACTGACACTGAGCACTGCACTGTACTCTTGCAGCCTTACAACTATTTACATTAATTTGTGAACATGCCAACATAGTTTTAACCATTTCATTGCGTATCGCCTTATTGCCTATTATTAACATATTAATTGAAATTCCTTGCACGTTCCAACGACAAACAACACAACAAAACAAACAAACTATTATACACTACTATATACAAAACTATTTACAATGACACAAATCTTCAGTCGTAGGTATCGTCCCTTTTATACGGTTTGATATTTCTGTAATTATAGGTCCCCATCTGTTTGCCGTTTTCATCTTTTAGAATTACCGCGTTTTTACTTAATACCTTGACAATTCGGTACGGTCCTTTATACAGAGGAAAAAATTTATGATTTTCATTCCAATAACGCCTTAAAAATTTATCTTTCCACTCTTTATAACTTGTTGGTTCTGGAACTAACGATGTCCACCAATGATGCGCTTTCGCTGACATTGCTTGCTCGACAACATGTAATTTTAACCTATCCGGAATGTTGTTGATCGTAAAGTAGCTTTCTAATTTTGAAATGAATGACCAAGGTTGTTCCTTAACATCCCCATGGAATTTCAAATAGCTTGGTAAAACCAACGCGGATGCGGAAGTTATTACATTTCCCTGCGCGCGTGTTAGGACTTCATTTTCCAATTGATCTATTTTTCCCTTGATATTAGCTAACTGTTTTTCCGATTCGGACTCTTGCAAGGTTTTAATACTCCTTAGCCCCTCTTGTATCTGCTGTTCTACCTTGTTGTCTGTCACAACCATTTTTAATTCAAGATTATCTATTTTATCGCCATGTTGTTGCGCTATATCATTCAAACATTCTAAACGCGATTCAACGTTTGTCATTTTTTCGCATTGTTGAGTTTGTAAATGTTCTAACGCGGTGACATTTTCCCGTAAAGCTACAACTTCCGAATTCATTTTATTCAAGCATTCCTTTTGTTCTTCCTGTATTTGATTTACTTGACAATTCAATGAGTCTATTTTTGAATAAATATTACTGAATTCACTAATTGTTTCGGTCCGTAATTGTGATATCTCCTCACATATGGCTTCGCGAAAATTCTTAAATTCCTGTGTTTGACTATTCATTTCTATCTTTATATTTTCAAGTTTATTTTCCAATTTAGCATTATTATTTTCTAATTTAGCATTATTAGCGTTCATTTCTGCCTTCATTTCAGCTAACATTTTAATTATTAAATTACTCGAATCCGTATTAACTACTGGAGATACCGCTACTTCCTGTTCTATTTCAACTACGTCTCGCGAAATATCTCCTTCGGGATTCATACCGGTATCCGCCATATTATCTACTTCAATATTTTCGGCACGTGCTGTCTTACTTCTAGTCTCCATCTTAAAATTATAATACAAATTAGAATTTTCTCTATCAAATTCCTTTCAAATACCGTCAATGAAATGGTTTTGGCTCTTTCTTATAATTACACGTTAGTTTCATATGTCAATCACGAAATTTCAGATTCCATCAGATCACTTTGTTATAATTTATAATAACTCCATTAACGTACTTCACTTTGTTATAAATTATAACAAAATATGCCCACTTGGCGCGCCATTTTTGAAATATACCTTCATCCTTCACTTCGTAATACGTCGTGAGTTTGACCTGTTCCGAATTTATAGAAAGATGTGGGCGCCAGGAACAGGTGACATAAACTAATACTAACTTTTCCCTATTTAATTCTGTCAAAATTATATGGGCATCCAGCTAGCTTGGGCCGATGGATTCGGATTACATGTATTCGCTATCGCTAAGATAGCCGATTACCTGATCTGCCGACTGTACAGCCTGGCGTGGAATCTGAAATATGGAAATTCTCTGCTTCCAACTAATTAGAAGCTTATGATTGACAAATGAACAGACTCTTTTCTTTTTCCAAAGAACAAAATTTAACAATTTATTCAATGTTAATTTTAACAGATTACTTAATGGCCATGACCCCTTTTAAAAGATATTATTTTAATATACTGCAGTATATGTTACCGTCTTGCCGACCCGCTCGTTCCGAAGACGCTTCTCACTTGGCCGATGAATCCGAGTCGCTCTTCTGTCTTCTGATCTTGCGCGGTTGCTGAAGTATCCAGTCCACACTGCATAAAATCTAGCTAAGTTCTTTCCGACGCTTTAGGTTTATAATCTTTCACACGAGTTTAATAAAATACTAATGTTCGAACTATCGTCCGGTGAACACCCAAAACTGCCCAAGTCCGCGGATGTACTCCGGCAAATAATTTCTAAGTCCGATGACGACTGTTACTTTTCGCACGAAAATGTATAAGTCTCACTTTCAACTACAAGGTCCGCACACTATTTGCACTCCACGAAACTCAAGAGCCGAGTTCACGACCTACACTCCACCACTCTGAGTCAGACTGTAACGATCTGCACTCAACGAAGCTCCAAGTCCGAATGAATGTTTTTCTGTATTTTGCAACCCTTGATGGGTCGGTAGCGTCCCACGTTCTATTTTTCCAAAACACGGCGGTAAACACCAGAAAGTCTAATTGCCCCCCGCCAACCCGCTCATTTCTTACAACCCCATGTAGCCGCGCCTTCGTCCGTCATACGTTTTTCGACCAATCACATATTCTTTATTATATCGATCTAGCCAGCGTTCCGGCACCTACGAGGCTTGCAGCTAGTTTATTTACCTGCCCTGCACCATAGCAACCCTCTGCGCTGGCATTACTAGGGCCGGATATCGCCATTTTACAAGTCCATTTAGTCGCCCCGTATACAACTAATATTATGAATAAACCATGTCCCGTTCTGGTATATCACAATACATATATTAGTTTACTTTTTATTTAATCCTTATTTAAGTACAGTTTATTAAATAATAAACTGTACTGAAATAAGAATTAAATAAAAAGTAAAATAATGTCTGTATGAATAATATTCACTAAAATTCAACACTCAAAAATACACCAAAAACGCACCCTACACACCAAATAAACTCTTAACAAAATATTATATCACAACACGGACGCCACAAACCACCAATAACCTCAAACACTAGTAAACAGATGCTTGGAGCAGTGCGCAGTGTCGCCATGTTGCTTATTTGTAGATTCTATAAGCACTTGTAGACATGTCTCAGGACCTATAAGATATAGAACATTTTGTAGGTTCCATAAGTCGTATTGGTCGTTTCAGAAACTCGTTTTGCCGCTGTAGACTATTTTATAGAATCAATAAGCTTATGGATTCCATATCGAACGTTTATGCAACCGGCCTTGAGACTTCAATGTAAGAGAACGAATAATTGTAAGACGCATATTTTTACTTTCTCGCAAGGGAATAGAGAGAAAGTTATGTAATGCTGCGCGAATGCGTAGTGCTTACTAGATATGTACAAAATTAGTACAAAATTGTGTATTAAATATTCACTAAAAAGTGGCGAACGTTTAATGAATCATTCCTTACATCTTTCAAATGTTTCTTGCAAAAGACTTTTAGAAGTTCGTGTACGTAAAACCCATCTGTGTATTTGCCATAGGTTTAATGCTCTTTGTGTTCTTTGGCAGCGTGTTTGACGCTGCAATTATTTTAAGAAACGATAGAGAGACGACGTGAAATTTATAACATTCCAAAGAATATGTGTGAATAAAAGATGATAAACAGAAACCTACTTCTTAGAAAAGGGAAAATATTTGTAGTTGGGTGCAGCATGTCGATTACTTTATCCTGTTTATTGTTTACGGAATTCGAAAGGGACGCGGGAATTCATAAGTAAATTACAAAATGTAAACCTGAGAGTATTAATTTGAATAAAGAGCTTTTGAAATGTATATCAGAATAATAGCGCGCCAATATATGTATAAGCGAGTAATGAGAGGGAAATATTCTAGAGAAATAAAAAGTTTTGTGAGTGTTAATAAGAATCATACTTATCAGTTCTACACTATGATAAATACAGTACTCGTACAAGATTTGTCCCAAACGTAAAGTGTCACATCTTTTTCTGATGTGACTATCATAGAGCGTTCCTGCCAGTTGGGATAGATGGTGTTGGGTTTTGGCAAAACCTTCTCAACAGGCTCAACAACTAAGTCATTACCTGTTTGTGATGTAAAAGTATGTTGGCCGACTATGGCCATGTATGATGGCCGACGACGCTCGAGACGAAGTCTACGAGCATCGGTGTTTTTTCCCGAAGGATGAAATGCTACGAACAAAATGGTCATTTGCCATAAGAAAAAAAAAGTTCTTTACCAAATCATCATTCCAAGGCAATAAAACGTTTGTTATTGATTTTTGGACAATAATGTGTGAATATTTTGAATTTGAAATAGGTCAAGAGGGAAATAATTTGAAATAGGTTAAGAGGGGTTGAACATTTTAGTACACAAGTCTCAATCACCAATTGTAAATAGCTTCGAGTCAAAGATGTCCTTATAAATCGAATGTTTCGTCCACTTTCTCTTGATTTATTGAGCTAATTCTGAGATGGTCTCTTATTTTGCACCTAGACAGTAAATGTAGTTTTCTTCTCTCAAAGTCATTTTCAGTTTTAAACGACTGTATTTAAATTAAATGAAAAACCTTGAGATTAATTTTCAGCGAGACCCAAAGTTGTGAGGTTACCTCTGAGAATTTTACTGTCCTGAATTTTACATACTCTGAAAATGTGATAAATGCAAGGAAAAGAGGAATGATCAAGGATTGTTCACTGACATTATTACATACTGTTGGGTTAATAAATGCAATATGAAGTCTTAACTAAAATCAAATTGCTATCGTCATTATTTCAAAGCGTTCATTAATTTTTTTAGGTGCGTAAAGTCACTTTTGTTCAGAAGACATCCAACGAACTCTTGAGTGCTATGATTAATTGATTGATTAGTGATTCCGGGCGCGTCAACTGCTAAAGTCATTATTCCCTTACGCGTAGTGCATGTTTTCATCGCGGGAGGTGGCAGTGATCTTCCCTGCTGGATGGCGAGATCCGGCGCCGAGATAACCGTCGACTTCCGGAAGTTTCCTCAACCAGGTATCTCCCTCAATGTGTGGTAGTGCAATGCATGAAAATGTCTGAGTTTGTAAATAAGGGGTGGGGATAGCACAAAGAAGGGGAAGGAAAGATCGCGCCCAGTTCTTGACCCTTTTGTTATGGTACTGCTCCGGCATTCGCCTGGTGTTGATCGGAAAATCCATGGAAAACTACCGTTAAGAGCAGCTGGCCGCTAGCATTCTCCTCCAGACCGCGGCTGAATTTGACCTAGCTATCCAGCTAGTGTCGAAACTTCTGCCACCATCGGGAGTCGAACCGTAGGACCTCCGAGTCAGAGGCACGGCAGAGACATCAGTTGATTCCTGTACTAACTTGGCCTGTTGAGCGCTATGGTGAAATTGATAGAACACTAGGAATCAGTCATCACCAGGAAGAGTGAAATTAAAAGAAAAATATCATCAATATTACCTCATTGACCTACTATTTATCTTCAGCAATAACGCCAAGAGAGGGCGCAGAAAAAAACGAGAAAGAAATGACAATGAAAATTTGAATCGAGCAATTAATGACAGCCGTCCACTGAATGTGAATACAGAAACGAATTTTGCCTTGAAAATTTTCAGCAATATTTTTGTAAAAAATATAAGCTGGAATGAAAAACCTTCCTAAACGACAGCGCCACTTATTGTGTTGAAGAAAACAAAAATGCCAAATTACGATTAATATTTCAAGAAAAGGAAATATTAATCGAACCCTGATTTTTCGAAAATTGCAGAAGTTCAAGATTTTTTCGGCGTATTCCTACAACTACAATTATGAAGATAGAGATTTTTTCTTAGTAAAATCTATTCCTTAATGGCAGTTTTTGAAATAAGGTCATGTAAAATTTTTAGAAAATTTGAGTACTTTTCGCGTAATTTTGTGAAAATACGGGTGAGAAAGTACGTGCTGTTTTAGCAGCACTACTTTATTTCTAAATTAAAAATAGCACTTTAGGTAAAATCAATAAATGAATTTAGTTTTCTTTTAAAAAGTAATCTGCAGATCAGACAAAACATAATTTCAGTAAAACAAAATTGAAACGTTTAGGAATGTTCTTATTTTGGAATGTTTAGGACATGTATTATGGATATTCGTGTATTTTATGATCATTTTAACTCACATTAACATCACTGTTGTAATAATTTCATTTTTTCATTGAAAATCCAGAGAATCTAAACTATGTAAGTATTCAATATTGTGATGACATGTTACAAATTATTTGATAAACAATTTTGTAAGTCTTTACAGAATTCTTTTATAATAAGAAAATCAAATATGAGATTCATTGTTTCGGGATTCAACATCTGTAGCCATTGGTCTTAGGGGACCGTAATTTGTAAACCATATCCCCCACTTGATGTCTACATCAGGCGGATCATTCATAACGCAGCCTCAAAAGTATCTTAAAGCTTAGTAGAGTTGGCCGCATGGGTTAAGAGCAATGGCGGCTGATGCAAGGTTACGTCCCCGAAGGCAATTACGTTTTGAGCTGGCGAAAGTTGTGGTGGTAGCAGACATGTCAGTGACGGAGGAGACACATAAACTACGAGACGACATCCTCGCGGACGGAGGTTTGAAGAGGGAAAGTAATGTCAGGACACGTTCTATTCAAGCGCACCAGAGGCCGAAAACGAATAATTAGGTCGGCAAGGTCTCGAGCTAAATGGTGGCCTCAATTTTCGTTAGTTTTCAGTAGATAATTTTAGCGTCGTTTTTAGGCGATAATTTATTCGTTAAATATTTTGAAGAAATGTATAAACCTTACTTAATATTTTTATCATATATTAGTTAATTTCTGTTTATGGTCCTAAAATAAAACACTAATAGAATACTTAATACCCATCCAGGCCTTAGGATTCTTCATGACCGTGCGAGCCTTCGGAATATTTTATGCCCGCTCCGCTACCAACAAAGCAAATAATACTATTATTTTACGAATTAGATTTATTAAACTTAACTAACAGGAAAAAATAAATAAATGAATAAGTTAATTCTCACATAAGGGAATCATTAATATAATTTTACTCTACATCAATATTATTTTGTTGTATTAATATGAAAATTTCAATCAATCATTCTTATTTGACTGTTACGTATTCAATTTTCTTTTACAAACCAAGATGCTTGCTGCGTAGTAGATGCTTCTTGAGTACTAGTGGTAATAGATGCAGATCGCACACCGCTGACATCTTCCTAAGTTATTTTTTATCTACTAGTATCTTCTAAACAGGCCCAAGTCACAGACGCAAATTTCCTAAAAGTATCGTTTCATGTATGCAATTCACACAATAACTTTCCAACTCTCAAATACCCATAGTCCTTTTCGAGTATTTCTGGAGATTTTACTGGAGAGAAAATAACTTTATTAGATTTTTTGAGTATTTTCTCAGGTACTTCACAATATATTCTTCCACTTTGTACGAACAAGTATTAACTACTGCAATTGCACTCTGTTTAGTTTATCTGACTCCATATTAACAACTGACGATTATAATATAAGTTTTCACTTTTGATGCAAGAAAATGTTTCGAATTATCGTTTGATTCAGCAACGAACAAGTAAAGAATAAAGTTTTGTATGCACCACGCGCGTTACTTGATGTTTTTGCCCCTCAGGTCACTTCCAACAGCTCAGGCAAGAGATATTTGAAAGACTCTCGGAGTAAAATCATCTTTACGCCCCAGATATATAAATAATTATTGTACTAAATAATTATTTAATTTCAGGTGCCTAAAAATAGCCATTGGAACTTATATTATTTTACGTTGTCCCGTATAATTTTTCGTTTAAGTAAAAAAATTAGTTATCCGAATACGTTATAAGAATTATTAAATCCACCTTACTGAACGACCTTCAGAAAGTACATAAATAAATTGTATATTATTCTCTTTAATGGACATTTAATTTCATATAAAAAACTGAGGATTAATCAACGGCTTTGAATGTAATTTTACGTACTATTATATTTTTTTAATTAAATGTTTTCTTTGTTACTTTTATGTGTAATATTACCGAAAAACTTGTGATCTTAAAATTCGTCCGCCCAATCTCCGGTTCTAGCTTGATGATGACTACGGTGGCAATGGCGAAGGCGGCGGGTGAGGTGGTGATGTGCAGGAGGAGACTTGTCGCCGCCGGCGCGCTTGGCGCTCGCGCACTGGCTCCTCGAGTCCGTTAAAAACGCGCGCGTGATACTAACCTCGTTATGCGCGTATTTGCGTCGCGTTGCGTCTCGCGTCTCTTTGCGCGTCGCCGGCGCGTCTCGCGAGTGACGCTGGCGGCCACGCGGCCTCCGCGCCCCCGCCCCCGCTCCGCTATGCGGTAACCGCCCCACCCCCCGCCCCGCCGCCAGCCGCAACGCCGTCGCCGCCACCCCGTGAGGAGCGCGCGAGGAAGGCAGTTAAGCGGAGTGGGCCAAGACACGGTGTTACACTTCGGGTTTTCTTTCTTACCGCGTGGGGGTGTGTCATCAAAATGAGATATATCTCACGGTATTTCGCGTCGTTCTCGGTTGTGCCGCTAGGAGTCGCATGATCGCCAGGGCTGCTCGATACAGTAGCGATCATGCGACTCCAAGCGGCACAACCGAGAACGACGCGAAATACCGTGAGATATACGATTTTGATGACACACTTCCAGGCGCTAAGAAAGAAAAAAACGAAGTATAGAGGCAGGTCGCGGTTTGCAGCTTGCAAAGTTATTTTTTTCTAGGTCTTATTTCTAGCCCACGTTCGGTTAGCCGACGTTAGTCCTTTAGGTCCCGATGGAATGCATTTTCGATAATACACTAGAAGCCAACAGACTTGCGGGCTCTTCTGATCTGGGGTCACCAGAACGTGAAGCCCTCCGTGACAACATGTATATGAGAGACGGGACAAATAATAATGCCCAAGGCGGGACTCGAACCCGCGACCCTTCGACCGAAGCGCTGAGTGGGTACACACCTTTATCCACCTTGGCTATTTAGGTCGGCGGAAAGGTATTTGATATTTCGATCAAGCGCAGAGCTAAGGATTGAGTGCAGTCAGAAATTACATTAAATTTAATGCACTAAAATGCACTTTTTCACATTAAATTTAATGTACAGTGTACATTAAAACAGTATTAATATACATGTACACTGAATTTATTGTTTAAATTAAAATCAATGTAGATTTAATGTACTCCAGTACATTAAATTTAATATATCGTGTACTTTAAAACGAAATTGATGTGTGTGTGCATTAAATTCAATATTTAAAATTAAAATCAATGTAGATTTATTGTAGAAATACATTAAACTTAATGTACCTTGAAAAACTAAACCGAATTTAATGTGTTGTACATTAAATTTAATGTTTAAATTAAAATTAATGTAGATACATCGATACATAAAACTTAATATACCTTTTATTATTTATTTACGTCAAAAACAGTTAAAAACTGCGTATGGCGAGCTATGGGGAGAAGTGAATTTTGTGCACGTTTTCATAATTCTGTGGTCTCTATCCTAAACCATATTCCAGTCGAATTTTGAATACAGAAAAGAGAGGTTTTTTCGAGTTTTGTTGACAAAATATTCGCTCCTATATTATAAAATATATTTTCAAAGGTAAATTAGCTATAAATTCCTGCCTTGAACCCTCATGTTCTTCATGAAAGAATAATACTTTTTGCCGCGATAATATGAAAAACGATAATTTGAATAACTATATTTACCACTGAAATTCAGAAGACGTGCACAAATAATGAAGTTACATTTATGTCCAGAAGCAAAACAAAGGACCATCTCAGCATTTGCTCAAGGATCAGGGAAACTGGACGAAAAACCTGATCGAGATGGGGGCCATCGAGATGGGGGCCATTTCCCTACATTAAAGAAAGATTAATATATTTCGTCGTCAAATTTAATGTTTAAATTATAATTCACGGAGATTTGATAAATAATTTTGGTATGTATGGAACACACATACTGTTTAATAACTTAGAAATATTTTCTTCCGCTATTTGAACTTACGTATAATAAATTTAAAATATATTTTCAACATATATACAAAAATATAAATTTTTAAAATTCGGATTTGCATTCAAATTAGTAACAAATAAAATTGTAAAATATCCAATAATACAACTGTAGGAACCTACATAGCACGGTAATTCTTTTGTTAACAATTTTTTCAAATTCACCGGAAATATTAAATTTTTTTTTCAAAGAATTGTCACTGTAACAAGGTCAAAATTTAGTATTCTTTACGGCTAGGAAACATATTTCCGAGCGTAAACGCGTCCAAATCATGTGAAGAAGTAGTGACAATTATATATAATATATATAGAATTCTGTAGAATATATTGATATTACGTCTAAAGAAACATGTTCCGTAGACATAAAGAATATATTTACATATCATAGCGGGCAATACATCAGGCCTAGAACCTGCTCGAGCAATTGGATGTCGCAATAGCTCAGTGGTTAGAACACCCAGAAGTCCCGGGTTCGAATCCCAGTCGGGGTGACTATTCGTTAAACAAATTTAAATATTAAAATACATTTGTTACTCAGTAACAAGGTCAGAACGTAAGTATTCTTTACGTTTGCAGGCATATTTCCGAGCGTAAAGGCGTCCAAAAAGGTGACAATTGCATAAATCCCAACGGGCAATTCATAAGGTCAAAGACCATATTCAAAGAATTGCTTGTCTCGATAGGATAGTGGTTAGAGCAACCAGGTGACCCGGGTTTGAATCCCAGTCGGGGTGACATATTTTAAATATTGAAGTTAGTACATGTACAGTACATTTCATGCACTCATACAGTAATTTTAATGTAAAAGTGCTTTAAAGTAAGTATCATGTACGTAAATTAAATTTAATGTGCCCGTACAGTAAATTTAATGTACATGTACAGTAAATTTAATGTATACGCATACAGTAAATTTAATTGTACACGTACATTACATTTAATGCACACGTACTTTAAAATTACTGTATGTGTACATTAAATTTAATTTACGTACATGATACTTACTTTAATGTACTTTTACATTAAAAGTAATGCGGAAATTTCTGACAGTGTGGCTTTAATTTTATTATAATGTTATTGTATCACCTTTAATTTCATTATTTGCATATTTGATCTTTTATTTCAGAATTGATGTCGGTTGTGGTGCACAGGATTTACAATCTCTTGTTAGTTTTCTTGATACGTTTTATTACGCAGAATGTTCTTTAATACGCTACAATATACAAATTTAACATTGGATTTGATTAATTGTGGAAGATTGTTTTCAGATATTAGGACACTATTACAGTTTTGAGTATTTTCTTCATAACAATTAGAGGAGGAAATATACAGGAAGATAATATAATTTATTAATTTATTCGCAATTAAGTCAATAGATTGCGCTCTTTCTGTACTGTTAAACGATACGTGAAGGAAGCAAAACAGACTCATAAGCTCTGGAAGTGTATCATGTGCTCTGGAAGGAATTTTTGACAATTAATTCTAGGCCACACAACCGCATAATTTAGAGGAGGCATTCTCACTACTTTGTTCAAGGTAATGATTTTTAAGCATGCGTTTAAACATTTTTTAGCGTTAAAAGTAACTAAACGTACGCTAGTTGTCTCACTGTGAGCTATGAAATGAAGTTAGATCGGATTTCAGGGCCTTAATGTACGTCGCAAGACAAAAACAATGGAAAATTCTCACAACATCAACATTCAACGAACCGAGCCAACTATCGAAACTGGGGCATGTGATTAGGCAATGTGATTAGGGCAATGTGATAACAAATGAAAAAATACTTAGCATTGATATACGTTTCTTATAGATTATTCGGCAACTTTACGACAGAATTTTTGGTGACCCAAGATCGTAAAATCATCGTAGAAACAGTTGCGAAAAGTATTCAGTTTGAAGATCGAGCGTTTAACAGAATGCAGAGAAGTTGAAAATTGACTATTTATTTTTCTTACACATTTACCTTGCGTTTCTCCATCTCTGTTTCTACTCAAAGGTTTCAAGGAAACTTTCAGTTGAGTTTATTGAAAAAATATTCATTCTGAAGCATGTTTGTTGCTGAGTCATACTTCTTGTGTGCTATTACTGTACACCGCGTAGTTTAGTTTGATTATTGCAGGTATGCTTAAGTATACTAAGAATGATACTAAAATGAAAATTTTTTTGAATGCCTGTCGAAATACCTAAGTTCTTTTTTTAAATGTCCGAAAGAGTATTTTTATACCGAATGAAATTATTTATTTTTAATTTTTGTAGGACATTTAACAACATTATCTCACATAGCCAAATATTTGAATCTTCTGTTTTTGAAACGGCTTTCTCTTTTCAAAAATATAAACGGTAATATACACTTTAGGTAATCCAAGGGAGTACATGACCCTAGACTCCCATGACCACTTTAGGTGATCCAAGGGAGTACCTCCACCTAGGGAGTACATGACCTTGACGTTGGTGGTAGAGCTTGAGTACCCCCATGATCTTGAGAGCTATGCCGGCGGTAGTGTAGCTACTGGTAGGGCCTCCCTTGCCGGACAGGTCGAGAGGGAGGGGTCAGACGAAGAAGTACTCCAGAAGAGGACTGGGGCGCAAGAAGAGAAGAGGACAGCGCGCAGAAGAGGACCTCGAAACGACGAATATGACCTCGAAGATTTAGGCAGAAATCCTAGCCTTCATTTCGATCTAGGGACGAAAGATACTGGTATGATCTCGCCAATGGAACTAAGGAGATTCCTAAAGAGATCTGGGCAGGAAGAGCTCAAAGGCATGGTGACGCCAACCTCCTAGGGGAAGTAAACCCTAAACAAAAATCCTGGTCCTCCTAGTAGGGGGTTAGGACGATGGGCCAGCTCCTACTCGTCCATGTAAAAACTATGAAATGCTAAAAGGCCTAATCATGAGAAAACGGACGGTAACCGAAGACGAACTAGGCAAAGGAAATGGATAATGAATATTGGAACATGGAATACTCAAGGTCTGGGAAATAAGGTACAGGAGGTAATTAAGGAACTTCAAGATTTAAATATGGATATTGCAAGTTTAAGTGAGACAAAGAAAAAAGGCTCCGGTATAGAAGAGATTGGATCCTATGTTCATATTTGGAGCGGAGTACAAAAAGATCAGAGGGGTAGTAAAGGGATTTCCATAGTCATAAAAAATAAATTTAGAAACCATATTAAAAGTTGGGAAGCTATAGATGAGAGGCTGATTAAAGTAAATTTGGAAAGTTTTAGATACAAAATGACGATTCTTGGAGTGTATGCGCCAAATGAAAATGAAGATACTAATATTTTGGATGAATTTTATTCAAAACTGGATAGGGTAATCAGTGAATGCGGGGTAAATAGAGAACTAATTTTATTGGGAGATTTTAATGCAAGAGTGGGAAAATCTCAGAACTCAAAAGTCGTTGGACAACATGGAGAAGAGGTGGAAGAAGATTGATTCAGCTGTGTGAACAACATGAACTTATAATTAGAAACGGTCACTTCCAACATAAAGATAAGCATATGTTCACTTGGGAAGATAAGGTAAGAGGAAGGAAATCTGTGATCGATTACGTAATCACTAGACAGTATTTAACTGAAAAAGTAATGGACGTCAGGGTACACAGAGGCCCGGAATGTAGATCCAACCATTATCTAGTAGAGGCCAAAATTATGTTTCCACCCATAAGACAAAAAGAAATGGAGATCAGAGAACATAAGGGAGACAAAAATGAAAATAGTAAAGCTAGGAAATATAATATAGAGGGTCTATCACAACCAAGTATAAAATATTTATTTCAAAATAGATTGGATAATTTACTCAATGAAAACGTAGTTGGATCAAATAAGGAGATATATGAACACCTCAAAGATAGTCTGCATCAAGCGGCTAAAGAAGCACTTGGAGAAATACCTTTAAATAAGAAAAGGAGAAGGAGGAGCTATTGGATAACTCAAGATCTGGAGCGGGAAATAGAGGAGAAGAAGAGACTGTATGAAAAATGGTTGAGTACCAAGAAAACGGAAAATAGGGAGGAATATAACATCCAACGAAATAGAGTTAGAAACATGATAAGAAAAGAAAAACAACAATCAATGCCAAGAAGTAGAAATGTACATAGGTGGGACAAAAACAAGCGAGATTTGGAAGTTCATAAAACAGGTCAAATCTCCCCAAATGGAAAAAGTCCGCATACAAAGTATATCTGTAAGTAAATGGGAAGACTATTTTAGAACATTACTGAATGAAGGAAGATCAGATTTTCTTGGAACCACAGAAAGGGAAATGATATCTCCGGCCAGAGATATTACAGTAACTGAAGAGAGGGTCAAGAGATGTATCAAAGAAATAAAAGGTGGTAAGGCTCCGGGTCCAGGAGAAATCCCAAGTGAATTGATAAAGAATGGAACACCAAAGCTAGTACGGATGATGACGAAGCAAATTAATAGCTGCATCAATAAAGGCGATATACCCGAAGACTGGAAAATGGCTTATATAACACCAATATATAAGAAAGGAAGGAAAGATATATGTGAAAATTATAGAGGGATAGCAGTGACCAACACGTTCAGTAAGGTATGTGGAAGAATGTTAAGAGAATTAATAGAAGAGAGATACAAGGAGTACGAAGAAGAAGAACAAAGTGGTTTTAGAGCAAGTCGTTCTTGCATAGATAACCTGTTTTGTTTGTCCCAGGTGATGCAAAAGAAATGGCAAACAGGGAGAGAACTTCATATGGTCTTCCTTGATTTAGCAAAGGCCTATGATAGTGTGCCAGTCATAAAGTTATGGGAAGTTATGAATAAAAGTAATGTAAATAAAATTTTAATAAATGCGGTGAAGGAATTGTACATAGATCAAAAAGGAAAGGTGAAAGTTGGAAAACAGATGACCAAAGCATTTCCTATATCAAAAGGACTACGGCAAGGATGTTGTCTGTCACCTACCCTCTTTAAAATATATGTTAATGCGGTATGGAAAAGAAAATGCGCTGGGATGGGAATACCACTTGATGATAATATAACACTTTATACCCTACAATTCGCTGATGATCAGGTACTGAAGGCGCAAGACCAGGAAGATATTGAATATATGACTAGGAAGATAAAACAAGATTATGAGAAATGGGGACTAAGCCTCAATCTAGAGAAAACAGTGTACTGGACACTAGGCAGTACACATGATGTATTGACTATGGAAACTGGAGAAATAATAAGAACAGCAGAGGACATAAAGTACTTGGGAACAACAATAGGGAAACAAGGTTTTTATGAAAGGAATGTGAAACTCGAATAATTAAAGGAAGAAAAATTTTAGGAGCCCTGAATCCAGTGGTCTGGGATCCAAATATAAGCAGAAAAAGGAAATTTAGAATATATAAAAGTATGATTGAAAGTGTTGCATTATACGGAGCAGAAACATGGCAACTTCCAGAACAACAGAAAAGAAAATTGAGAGCCCTGGAAATGGATTTCCTCAGACGAGCTGCAGCAATATCTAGAATGGAAAAAATTAGAAATGAAAGGGTTAAGGAAATAATGAATTTGCATCATGATATAGAGGAAATTGAAAAGAAACAACTCACTTGGTTTGGACATGTACAGCAAATGGAGGAGAAAAGACTCCCCAAACGATCATTAGAATGGCAACCAAGTGAAAGGAGAAAACGAGGAAGACCAAGACCAGGGTAGAACGACCAGATCAGAAAGACAGTCGAGAAGTGGAAATTACCTCCTGATGCCTGGAAGAACAGAGAAGACTGGAGAAGAAGATTAGGCGCCGGAAGACCGAAGTAGCGGTTAAGAAAACGGCAAGAAGAAGAAGAAGGTAATCCAAAGGAAAGTAACTACAGACAGAAGTACATGGTAATATTCAGAAAAGACAGTAGTACAAAGGGGAGCCTAAGTCACTTCACAAAAATGCGTTTTTGCAAATTTAATAACTTTTTTATTCATTTATTTTCATCAACCATGAAATTATCGTTGCAATTATTCAAATAGTTACATTACGTAAAGAAAGTTTTCAGTGCTCTCTTTCATTTTCAATACATATAGGATATTTTTAAGTACAGAAGGACATTTAACATTGCATATATTGTTGGATGATACTGTTGAAACTAAGAAATAATTCGTTTCTTTAAACCAGGCATGTCAAGGTCGCGGGCAAGGTAACAAGGTTACTATTGAAATAAATAGAGCTCGAGGGCATTGCGTCCAGAAAAATTGGCGCGAAATTTAAAAGTAAGGGTTGTACAAATGCTGCGGAATGGCGATACGTCACTGGATACCTGGACCATGACAGTCTTTGGGAGAAGTTACTTGACAGTTATTGTCACAAATTTAGCTATATTAATTACTATTTTCTCTTTAATTCAAATAAATGATCCATTAAAATGAAATAATAAATCAGTCCGATTTCAACTTCTCAACTGAGAGCAAAATTTAAAATAAATTGAATCAAAAGTATCTTGATTTTAGCAGTTCTGTTTTCTTATAAGTGATATAAAAGCATGGACTTTCTATGTTCAGGTTACACGGTTCAACAAAGAAATATTCTTGTTTGGTAAAAGCACTGACCGTCCGTAAATGAGAATTGGGAGACTTGTTAATTATATTCCATATTATTGCTAAAAAAAATAAATAACTGAATATTTTGTCTCTTATTATTAAAAAATAATTTTTAATTACATCTCTTATAATCTAAATAATTAACTCAACAAAAAACGAAAACAAGGAAAGAATTCGCCTTTCAAACATATTCTGGTCGCTTAGCAAATATGTTTATGTACAGTAAGAAAATAAATATCAAATAACTCGACCAAGCGAAGAATGAAGGATGCGATTGCCGCGCATCGTGGAACTAATAGTGTAAGCACGGGTCTGTGCAGTCAGTTTCGCTAACAAAAGTTGCCAGAAGCTTGAAGCGAGTTCAAAGACTACTTCTATGAAATCATTATGGCCTCCTTCATAGAAATTGTGAATCCGCTAATAAAATATAACTTCAGAGACACATTAAACAAGATTTGAACCGACTGTTTTATTTTTGTTCCTTTAAGTTGCTTTTATTAACTTTTCACCGTTCTAGTACAAGAATGTAATAAAAATTATATTTATATTGAACTTTTAATATTTATTCGTTGAATTTAAACATTTTTATTCTTCTTCATTCATCTTTGTTTTACATACGCTTTTGGCGGTTTGTTAGGTATGCAATTAAGTATGCAAACATTAATTTTACTGTCATGTATCTAGAATATTCTTCATTATGGTGGTAGTTACTTCTTAAATAAAAATTATTTTATTTGGTATTTATTCTGAGAAACTGCTTAAGTTAAAATAAACAATTTATACGAATATTACTGCTCATCGAAGGAATTAGTTTCAAACTTTTGAATAGTTTTGCAGAGAAAAGTAAAATTTTATTTCTTCCAATATGAGGTGCAGACATGTCCAAATATAGTTAAAATATTAATTGGGAAGATACTAGATTTGCAACGAAATAAATCGCGCTTATTTTCGCAATAGTTCGGCAAGGTCCCATTTTAATTTTGAATTGACTATCCTTATATCTCCGTCTCTGTCGTTTCGGCTGTAAACACAGACGGTGGCGCGCTCCTGTAAACATCATTCTCAACTTGGTCGAGCTATAATAAGTAGTGAAGGAAGTGAAGAATACAATCATAATATTCTCGGTTATTTCAAAGAAATAATCTGTCGAACAGATTTTCGTAAGAAGCCACTATTCACCGCCTCGCGCCGCTTCAGCTTATGCATGTACACCCCTTTCTGGATTTTAAGGGGAAATGGGTGCTGAATCAGGGGAAGTTGTCCGTGCCCGTGGGAGCGCCGGGCTCCCCAGAGGGGCAAGTAGCTCGTGCGGGCGCGGTTTGACGTGCCTGCTTTAAATATTGCAGATCTCGAGTTTTTTCTGAATAAACTTTTTGTTTTAAAATTTCTGACCCAGCAACGTCTGTTGGGGTGACATCCGGTGAACATACAGACTATTCATCGGTACCTCGAATTCCATAGCATTAATTAAAATTGCCATTTAAGGAAGCTCTCACGACGGTCCCACAGCGATGTGATGCAGCCTCTTGTTGCTATATTTTTTCACGAATTGGTCAAAATTGTACAACATAGGGTCGTTTTCCAGTTCATTCAAACCTCTAATACTACATACTAGCTGAATGTGACGTTGCCGATGCTTTAAACTAACTTCAGTTGTTTGACTTCTTCACTTTCCCGTCAACGTACGTATACTCGGAGTGATATACGTAGTATAGGGAAAGTTATGTAATGCTGCGCGAAAAAATGGCAAATTTTCCGCGGAAAAAATTAATAACGGGCCATGATTCAAAAACCAGTTGCTAAATTAAGAAAAAAAATCTCCTAACACGTGGTGTGACCAGAAACCCTCTTTTGTGGGTCCTTGATATCGGAAAACCAATTGAAATGAAAACGTCGGTCTGTCCGTCTGTCCGTCTGTGAACACTGCTAGCGCCTAAACCATACGTACGATTTCTTCCAAAATGGATATTGCCCGGTCGATCTGATTCTAGTCGAAGCTTTGAGTTTCTGAAAAAGATTCTTCAAAATTTGGAGGTATTTTACATGTAGCCCCCCGAACATTTTCAAAATTTTCTCAAAAACGGCTCCAATATTTTTTAAAAGATTTCTTGTATGAATAGAGTAAAATACACTTTTTAACATGGCATAGGTCCCATTTTCACGGATAACTGAATTTTTGAAAATTGTGAAAGTTTGAATTTTTTCGGCGTCTTTCTCCAACTACAACATTGAAGGTAGAGATATTTCCTTCAAATAAAATGTGCTCTCCAAAATTAGTTCTTTGTTCAAGGTCATGTACATTCTTTTGAAAATTTTTAGTAGTTTTCGCGTATAATTGTGTGCAATAAGTGCAATTTTAAAAAATTACAAAAACAAGATTTTATCAAAAACGCCTCCAAATTTTTCCTTTAAACTTTTGGTAGGTACAGTGCCTAATGTATTTTATGAGATGACAAAACGCCATATTTCTCTCTTCTTTTGTTTTTTCAAAAATTGGAAAAATGTAATTTTTTTGACTTGTCTCTCACGTCGTTAATATTTATATTAGTGGCGATTTTTTCACATTATATTTACGAGTACATGTGCTTTCAATAATGTCAAGTAAAGTTTCTGGAAAACACTACCGTTTTCTGTGAAAAGTAGCTCTAAATTCCACATTTTCATCAAACGCTCAAACACCATTTTCTCATATATGGCTGCAAATATTTTCTTCAAACTTTTGTAACAGATAGTTCTAATTACACTCTTTAATACGACGTAAATTTTATTTTGAGTTATTTTGTTGTTTTTCCAAAAATTACATAAATGTAATTTTTTTGAAAGATGTCACATCTTTAATATTCACATTACCAGAAATTTGTAAACATTATGCTTTTTGTGAGTTTAAGTGCTTCAAATAACTTCAAATAAAGTATTTTGAAAACTCAAATATTTTCTGTGAAAAAGAGCTTCAAATTTCGCATTTTTAGTAGCTCTAAAATGCAATTTTCTTCAAAACGGCACATTATTTTTAAAAGAAAATTGCCATTTAGGACTAGGTTTTTGTGTTCTTTAATATTCTAAAATTAATAATTTCGTTCTACCAATAGAAAACCGAAAAAATTAAGAAAATGACAAAAAAATGTAGTTTTGGCGGTGATAGATGGTAGCTGGCAAGAAAGAGTATGTGGCAATTCCGAATAGCTTGCGAAGGCCCAAGGAAATAGAACACTAATACGGGAAAGTCTGTGACATTCTGTAACACCACTAGATTTTTCCTTTCTTCGGTTGAAAGTCCTCTTTGTTAAGTTTAGATATTTTGTCAGCGTTGCTAACTAACCACTTACATTTTTCAATTATTTTGTGATATTGAGCTCGATTTCTACCTTTGTGTTTTCTGAATTTAGGTAATGTAATAGTTTCATACTATTGCATAACCTTATTGTCAAAAGTTATTTCGGAATGTTTTCTTTCAATTTGTCGTAGTACATATTTTTAAAATCAATTTGAAAACCACATGACGTCTGCAAATACACAATAATCCATTGCACCTCCAGGTCACTTGGCTCATCTTCATTTCTCTCATACAAATTATCTTCTCGATATTCTTTGAAGATATCACACTGATCCCCGCATCCCAGACGCAGCGACCGGCTCGGTGACATAGCTATGCTCTTCATGGAGACGTGTACCCACGGCCGTTTGGTCCGGGCAACTCGATACGCCCTCCACTTATTTAGTTCATTTTCCGCGAAAGAAAATTCTTCTTCTTCTTTGTCTTTGTCTTCTTCATTTTTGTCTTCTTCGTCGTCGTCGTCTTCTTCTTCTTTACCTTCTTCTTCGTCGTCGTCTCTCTCTCTGTCTCTCTTCTGTATTGGTACTGGAGTTTAATCAACACCACCTACAACTAATTAGGTGGCGTTGATTTAGTTGTCGGTATACTCACCAGAACAAATATATACATTAGAACCAATAACGCGTAATGAGAATTAGGAGTGTAATCGCGTGTGTGGCTAATTGGTGGCTGATTGGCGTGTGTGGCAGCATGGACGATTTTGTTTTGGACTATACGCGGTAAAATGGAAATGGGATGAACATCTCGACTGTCAAGAATCCAGTGGCTCTACAGAAAAGGAAGAAACGAAACGGGGGACATTTTTGTTTTGAAATTACAATTGTAAGAAGAGCATGTTTTGTTATAATTTTTAAGAATAACAAATTAATAATTAAAAACGGGAAAATTGGCCATGCGTACACGGGGAGAGATATATTAAATATGTATTAGAAGATAGAATTTTTGATCAGATGTAGTATCTGTGGGATAATTGTCAATGGTGTTGTTGAATTGAGAGATGTGTATGTCAAGTGTATGTTTACAACGTAATACAGAGGCAACATTGTAAACAGAAGTAAGTCTTGTTATTTATAAAATAGCAACAAGGAAGGTCCCCGAACCTACGTAATATTTTTCGCTGAACTCGTGTATAGGCAGATTATGGAACCCACATATAAATAAACATGTACCCTGAAAGAGCAGCTTCGGTAGATCCTGGGTTAACAAAGGGTAGAAATTTAGAAGAGTAAATATTCTAAAAGTGTACCAGGAGCAGCTGGTCAGAATATCTCTAAGTAAATACGTACGTATTCCTCTAGGAAAGATTGTTGACGATAAGTGTTTAAAGCTTTAATTGATATTGGTATTTTTAGACATTGTAAATTGATTGTATTTTTGAAGCATCATGAAAAAGGCTACTAACCAAAACACCATGACTTTTACAAAGCTTGAACTGTACATTTGTTAAAGAAGCTTATGGCAATCAGTATTTATTGTTGAAGGTTAGTTTTTAACGTATATGTATTCTCTTAGACTTACGGTATACCCAAACTTTCTTTTTTCTTTCTTTCTCAGATTGTAATGATAATAGGAGTCGCTGGTGGGTAAGGTTTATTTAATTCTGCTCTGTGGGTACTTTAATTCCGGAGATATTAAAGTGGCACTTTCATCCCTGGAGGAATAAATACACACTTTAACACAGGAAGAAGTGCGATTTAAACCGAATTTTAATGATGTTTAAAAATAAAACTATTTATAGACTTCATTGTTGAAAGTGTATATGGATCATACATTTCTCAAAGGATTATAAAAATTAAGTCCTATTTATGACAGATTGGTATTGATATGGTTATTAAAAATGCTCAATGATAACAATATCATTATTATATTTTAAGAAGTTTTGCTGTTATCCAAAATATTGATAAATAATATACTTATGCCTGTTCAAAACCTGGATTGTCAGGTATGAAAGAAAATCTGTTTGTTAGCTTGAGTCAATCACTTATCTTTTTCAGAAACAAATTTGTCTCTTTTTTATGGGACCAAATGCTCGTTCGTGAGACGTTCACAACTTAAAAGAACGCAGACAACGCACAATAGACGAACGCAGCAGACAGGCACTTGCCTCATTGAGCGCATTAGTTATGTGTAAGGCGACGCCGCTGTCCTAGGAAGGGTAGGCGTAGGTAGAGTTTCACGGAAGCAGCTGGCTTCGTTCATATCGTCATCGCTAACACAGCAGTGGAATATCGTGAGGTGAATAAATGGATTTAGTAATCATAACCTGTGGCTTATAAAAGACCGCGAAGTAATTCTTTAAAAAAGTGTTATTCCTTTTTCTATGATCGTGAAACCATAGTGTACTTGAAGGTACTGTCACCACAATTGCATGGGAAATTGCTGACATAATCTTCGACTTGCGAAGCGAGAAGGGGATTTATCTGAGAATTTACAAAGCACGAATGTATTTAATAGGACTATTCCACAAATGAAATTATGTCCTACAGAGTTACAAAATGCACCAAATATTGAAAATAACTGAAAGGTGAGTTAAAATCAAAGAGGTTATGTTACACTGCATACGCGGTTTATTAGCCATAGACATAGTGATAGATATATAAGTCCTCTTAAGATAGATGAGTCACAGTTTATGATTGGCCTGAAGGGAGAAGTGGTAAGAAAAATTGGATAGAAAAAGTGACAAACTTTTTGAGATACGCCGCCCTGATTAGGGCATTTTGTATGCATAGTTAAACGCTATTAGTTTTAATGTCACGAGTGGAACAGCCGCTGTAAACATTTTCCGAGCTATATTCAGATCCGGTTCAAATATAATTACTTTCACTTTCCGCAAATGTTAATGATTTGCATCAAAAGGTTACCTGATATTTTTTATGTAATTCCAAACTTTTTTTGGATTCAAAGAACGAAAAAGTCAATTTGTGAATTATTGAGTTTGTGGTATGAGTAACGCCTGCAAACGCAAAGAGCGGAGCAGTTCTGAAAGGAACTACTAAGCATTTCTCTGGAATTTGAATGACCTTTTGAGTCTATCAACAGCGTCTCGTTTATGGAAAAGTTCGCAAAGAGTTCACAAGACAAATAATCAGCAACAAAATTTGAAAATTCATTCTCTACGGATATCTGTGCTTCTAATGCTGAAAAGGTACAGAAATCATTGTATTGGTAGTACGAAGATAAACGTGATGATGTTGATTTTATACGCCTAAAATTATACATCTGTATATGATACTTAAATACACAATGAGCTAGGCGCCTAATGTTAAGTACTCATTTTGAAAGACCCAGTAAACTAAGAGAGATGGTTGAGGGCTCTTTTAAAATCATGGGGAGCGGTTTATGTGTTAAATTGTGTTCCTATCCAATAACCTACTAGTAAAGTTGCGGGGTCCGCAGGTTAAACAAGTACTTGACGAGTTTTAGTACCTCTGACGTTTAAAAAAAAGTATTATTTCACTTAATGTTGCGTAAATAAAGTTAAATGCGAAGAAAAATGTGTGGCAAGAATTAACATGTAACTTCACAGAAGTATTTTTTACCTAGCTTTTAGGACAACGTCTTCTTGCGAGGCAAAGGGTGCAGGAGTGACGGCGCCGCTGCACTCACCTGAAGCAGCGTTTGCAGCGCGTCGGCCAGCGCACCTGCGGGTGGAAGCCCAGCGGACACAGCGGGTCGCCCTTCACCGCGGGGTACAGGTGATGCATGCTGCAACACACGAAACAGCGCTGTCACTGCGTGCCACCCCTCGCCGCCCGGAGGTCTCCGATTAACACCGTTCGCTCGCGTCGCTTGCCCACCCGCCCCAACATACACTGCATTTTCGTTTATTTATTAATTAACTAGGAAACCCAGCAGGCGTTGTTCTGCCCTTCATCTCCCTCTTTCCCCTTCCATCGCCCTTTCTCAATGTCTCTCCCTCCTTCCCTTACCCTGTCCTTGTCTGTCTCTGTGTGTCTCTGTCTCTGCCGCTCTCTGTCTCATTCACATTTACTGGCAGATTCTGCACAGTGTGTCTCTGAGCAGGTGAGATAATATTGGGAAGCGCCGGACCAGCAAAAATATAATAGAATGTTCGAGAAGAGCCCTTTCTGTAGATTACGGTGTGAGAAACGTTTCTTTGAGGCCTTCGGGCTCAAAACTTTAGTTTTTAAGGCCCTAGAACGCCTCGTTTTGGAGTTATTAACTATATAGATTCAAAAGGTTGCCGAGTGTGTTGCGGGTTGCATTTGACGCGAATATTTAGTTTTGTTCTTCAGCGCCATGTAGTGGAGTTACAACAGAATTGACAGCACCTAAACCTTCTGGGTGAAAAAACACGTAAAAGTGCCAACTTTCATAAACAGTTAAAAACGGTGTGACGTGCTATGGGGAGAAATATATTTCGTGCACATTTTCTTAAATTCTGGGATCCCTACCCTAACTCACATACAAGTTGTATTCTGAATACACATGGAAAGGAGCATTTTTGGCCAGAATTGGTCAGAAAAAATCGCTCCAGTGTAATAAAAACTATTTGCAAAAGGAAATCAGCAGTAGATTTTGGCTATTATCCCTCATCGTGATCTTTGTGAATGAACAGACTTCGGCGTGAGAATAAGAAAAACGACAATTTGAATAACTTTATTTCTTACAGAACTCTAGAGTATGTGCACAGAGGCTGAAGTTACATTAATGCACAGAAGCAAAACAAGGGGCTACCTCAGCATTCGCTCAAAAAATCAGGGAAACTGGGCCGAGATAGGGTGCCACTGATCCAGAAAATAAGGTACAGGGTTTTAAGGATTATAGTTAAAATGGTAATTTATACATTTAATATCATTGTTAAATATAACATTACTTTCCTCTTTGATGCTCGGTATAGCCTCTATTGAATAGAAACAGTTATGCAGGAGAGAATATTTTACTTGGCACATTAACTTTTGTATCGAATTTAATAGCTTAATGTTATTTGACAATGTATTATAAAATATTGTACATTACTTTTATGTGGATTTTTGCAATGAATTATTGATATTGACACCTAATAAATATAACTTGGTCGAATGTTACAATTATAGACATCTGAATTGGCTGAAAATATGATGCCACTAGTGAGTAAATCATATTTGACAAAAACCACTGATTCGTAAATCAAAAGGCAAGGTAATGGTAGAACTCCTAGCTTAATAAAGAGAGGCTTACAGGAATCACGTGGGTGGCACGCGGCAGATGTTTAGAGACCTCGTGGTCGGAGCGAGATGCAAGGGCACCGCTACTTCCTGTTTCTGCGCTTGCGTGTACAGGAGGATCTTCAGTGAGTCTGAGAATGTTGCAAACTTTCAGGGAAAATGCGGGGATCAGATATGATCAGTTTTTGTCATTGAAAGTGAGGCAGAAAATTGTTCGCAACGGAAACGCAAATAGCACATTGTGCATGTGCTATTTGCCCCTGATTGGTAGTCAATTCGATATACACTGGTGTTTGGTGTCTCCTTCTGACGCAAAGAGATTTCGTGCAGCTAACACAAGCAGCCCATGATGACTTTTATTTCCTAATAATCAGGGATAAATGTAACATGTGTAACTTTGAATGACATTGGCTGTCCGGGTGACGTTGAAGGCTGTGTTGCCGACGTTTCGACCATCTTATCGTGGTCTTCCTCAGGGCTTGGCCGACAGCCAAGATCATTCACATGACTCCAGCCTCGGAAGCCTACGACTTCATGTGTAACTTTGTTGCCGAAGAAATTTGTCACATTTACTCTGAGGCAGCCTATGTATAAGGGCAACGGTTATGCAACATTTATAAGAAACTTGTCACAAAATCCCTTAACTGTATCACAGAAGGTTAGAGAATTACTTCTCCCTCATGCATCAAACTGTTTTAAGACAACAAATAGAAGTTCGTAGATTATTATTTTCGGAAAAAGGACTAGTACATGTACAGTGAGCATTGCACATGTTTTACTGCGACACACCATTGTGTTTGGATAACATCTGGTCTAGAAAAATAGATCTTAAAATAAGGTTTTGTACATTTTTTTGAAAATATGAATAGTTTCCGCATAATTTTTGCTTTAAGTGAAGGTGATTTAAAAATGTATAATTATGTATTCTGAAAACGACTCCAAAATTTAGTTCTTTTTTTCTGGAATGAAGTAAAGTGTACTTACAAAGTGGCGCAGATAGAATTTTGATTGAACTCTGAATTTTGATTGAACTGAATTTTCGAAATTTTGCAACAGTTACAGAAACGCGAGAGAGTATGCTCTCGTAGCACCACTAGTTTGGACACGCGGTCAGTGTAGTTATTTGTTGTATCACAAGTCTTTATTACCTCAATTAATTTTATTTACAGGTCCATTAGCACGATGTTTATTTGGTAATGCAATTTCTGATGAAACATGTAAGCTGTAATACTGTAAACATGTCACAAAGTCGTCAAATTTAAGCATTAGCATTAACTATTATACTGATCATATTTAAAATAAAATGTATTAATAAAGAATTGGTACATACTGATACATTTAACATTTTACAGAAAACACACCAAGTATTAATAAATTATTAAGTTTCCACGTGTTATTTTTAACTAAATTATTTTAAAAATATGTTGTAATTGTCAATGAACCTTCGACACAATATGAACGTAAAATCTTAGAGGGCAACTGTAAAAGATTGTAATTAAAATATAAAATTTATTTTCAAAAAACATATTTTAAAATGTATTCATTGCATTTATATGTGGATTTGAAGAGCTACAAGAACTACGAATATTTCTTTCTTCAAGAAAAAGCTTTTAAGAAATGACCTTACCAGTTTACAAGTGTAGCTTAAGAAATCCTGGGAACCTAGGAAACGTGCACGCTGCGGCATATCAAGGAAATGGTGCATTTTGCAAGTTAAAAGATAAAAACCCTCATAAGCAACACAAACGTTGAGTAACTGTCTGCTAATTTGCTTGGGTGGTTTTGAAGAGGTTGAATTCTGCATTAAGAGATGGGGATAGAACTCAGCTTTAATAGAAATAAACCAGACAATCGTTTGCGGTGGAACAGAATGATGGCAATCGGCCAAGATAAAGGGAATGTTAAACTTATTTTCTAAAATTGAAGTTCTAATAACTTTAGGGAGATTGCAAATCATCAGTAATAATTAAAATACATTTTAATTACATTGAGAAGTTCATTGAATTAATTGTAAATGTGAATGTTAAATGAAAAATGTGAAACTGTAAAATTTAAATCTTTCCTTGTTAACATTTTTCATAAAAAGAAGCAAATAAACAATTTTACGAAAAATAAGCTGTGGTAAAAAATACCAAAAAAAATTTTTTTCAGTTAAATAAATCGTGGAAATCGACGACGTCATTATATCGAAACAATGAGACAAGCATTAGCGAAAGAGGCTTTCTGACGATTTTTTATGAAGTCCAGATGATAACTGCACAAGATAGTAAATGTGCCAATTACTTTTTCTTCACACATGTTACGCCTGTTAAATTCAGTTCAAGAAATCAAAAAGTGTCAAAATATTTAATTTGTTAAAAGTAAATTGTCCGTAGTAAATATGTAAACGAGCGATAACTCAGACAAAGAGAGCCAAAAATAATAGGATCATAAATGCCGAAAAATATTTTCTAAAAATAATGTAATTTATTTAAAAAAACGATAAAGAAAGAATTAGTGATGAGAGAATGTAAGGAAAATTTTGATGATGAAGGAAAAATTGATCACCTTCAAATTAGAACATTGATTTACTTTGGTTAGTTAATGAAAATGCGTATAAAATCAAATATTGTAAAAAGTGTAATAAATGTACAATAGAAATACATAAGATTAATATAATAAAATTGTCACAATGGCTACATTAAATGATGTATTAGAGGAAATTTGTGCATAAGAAGATGCCGAAGTTTCTGTTCTGAATTTCCAATAACGGAATGGAACACAAAAGAGGCAGGCAGTGTACAGCACCAGCCGATGACCTCCCTTCAACGCGAGCGTAATATAATTGAAAAGGCAACCGAAGATGGTTTGAAGGAGCGCGGCATTCGGCGCGCCCCATCTCGTTAGCGCCGGAGAGGAGGGAGGGAGTGCGTGCGGTCCGCAATTAACGCCCTCCCTCATCCGCGTAATTCAGTTATGCTGTTGGACGCATATCCAGCACAGCTCCCCACCCCCGCGCTGACCATTCACGCACCTTCAGCCACTCGAGGAGGCCCCATCTTCATGCGAACTCGGGCCGGAAACATTCAGTGAACACCAGCTACTTATTGACAACATTCAAACTACTCTTTGAAGTGAAAGCAAACTAAGCATTACAAATAGATTTTCTGTAATGATTGCTTTTATCTCATAATTCCTAACACGAATTTATTGACCTTTTACCAATTATCTGGTATTTTTGTATTAAGATAGCTCTCTACCTGAACAAAAAAATCTAGAAATGCTTATTTTCTTATTTTTCCTTGTACATTTGATTTATTTATGATTTTAGAGATGAAATAATAAAAAATATCTATTTGTTTATAAATGATTGGCCAAAATGGAGAGTTTTACTTCAAACAGCATAACTATTTAACAAATTAATATATTTGATAATTATTTGTTAAAAATAATCAATACTGTATATTCTAGTGAATTAACTAGTATAGTAAAGTTTCTCTGAAAACCAGACACACACGATTTGATTATTTCAGAAAAATAATTGTTTATAAATTTACCCTAGACATAGCCTCGTGGCAGCTCGTGGTCAGCGTGCTTGCTTTCCAATTAGCAGCCCCGGTTTGATTCTCGGTCCAGGCAAGGCCGTAGCGTGCGTTTTCCTTGCAATGTTCCCAGTGAATTGCTGTGTGACGGTGAAAAAATTCACTTCTTCGGTTGAGAAGACTAGAATACGGCATGGGGTGTCTACCTGCTAACCACACGTACCCTCTTAACCCATAGCGGCGAGGCAGGGACGTCGCCGGTAGGCCTGAGCCCGTTCACAGGATGTTGCGCCGAGTACATATTCTAGACATGTCATTTTACATAACTGAAGCTTTTAGTGACAAATTAACTATTCCTAGTCCATTCATTAGAACAAATCATGGGTTACCTACTGCAAAAAAGAATTATAGTATTATCTTTTATAGTTTATGATTTTAACATGCACGAATGTGCTGAAAATTCCCAATTCGGGAAAATGCATCTGAAGTTCACTCACTAAGAGCTTGTCAGTTGACGCTTCAAAAAATATTTTCAAAAAATAGTAGAAAGAAGTGATTTGAAGCATTTAAAAGACAATAGAACATGCAATACGACTGAATAAAAATGGAAAAATATGAAATTTCACGATTTTTCATCGTTTTGAGGTAGTTATTTTAACGGGGATATCAAATGTTGAAATTTCTCTTTAAACTGAAAACCGATAAATAAAAATGATTGGTTTCTATTCTTGAGTATTTCTTGAGCCGCGGAAAGAGTTTAGAATAAAGTTATACAAGTTACTGATTGTTGATACAAGTTATTTAGAACATTTAATTGACACGTTTTGTCAGAAAAGAACATAACAAATTAATGTGTAAAGAAAATTAAAGTTTTACAAAGAGACATTGAAATATACCAAATAACAGCCGCCGGGGTGTAGGTGAAAAGAAAATATGTCAAGCTTATTTTTCGAAAAGTGAGAGTTGTCAAACATACGATTTCACAGAATTGGACATCGTTTTCTCCACTGAACAAACTTTCGTCCCATTTACATTTATGATCTCTTGACTTCTATTCAACGATTTTTTCATTTTATAGTTTTACAACCAGTTTAATTAAGAGCCTGTATGAAGAAACACGATGAAGAGCATACGCTGCCACTATGAGCCTGCGATGCAACGTCCGGATATTCTATTCGTGCCGGCTATTCCGGGAGACTTAAAGTCGCTGTTCTCAGAATGATTTCTGATCCAAGCAGAACGTCGTCCGTTGACGTCATGAGATTCGGTGAAAAAATGGAAAAAATCCACGGAGATACGAAACAAGCGGGAAGATATTGAAATTGGAAAAGTTATCTTGCTCTTCGTTCTCAGTTAGTTCAGGTTTCTTGCTTTCTCTCTTCTTCTCGTACATTTGTTATGTTATTAATTTAATAACAAAAATGACTCACCAAACCATTCATATAACATAACTTTCCACGTGAATAAATTTGTTATTAATGTTCGAGAAATTAATTATTTTGTACGTTTAAGTGAAAGAAGAAGCGTGACGATCGAAAACTAAGGCAGTTTAAAGAGAACGATGGTTTATACTGCTTCATTTGTATGAATTTTGGTTCGGAAAAACATAGTCGACCCCGTTGGTGTGTTGCCATCTTACCTCACCTGCGACCTTTGCGGGGGCTCGTGAGGTTTAGTCACTCTCCTTCGCACGGTGGATCCGCAGCCAGGAACGTCGTTGTCTGTGTCAGACGCCCCCGAAGTCCCGGCAACTTGGCGCTGGGAGTCGACCGCGCGGCCGGCTGACGGCGTGACGTGCGAGGACGAAAAAACATCAAAAGAACTATAACCCTTTTCTCTTATCTTGATTCCTTCCTATAATACATGTCGCAATCCTGAAAATGTTTATGTTGCAGACAATGTACGATTCGGGTTAATTCGCGACTTTACTGGTTAATGTTCACTTTATCCAAATTGGGTAGAGATAGTCCCGAAGCAGGTATAGCTTCGAAGCGTTTTTGAGCCGGACTTTAGCCGGCTGAAGTGCACATCAGCCATTTATAGGCTACATGAAGTACGTTACTTCATGGCAATAGGAGGGATAGCAGATATATCGTCATAAACGGAAATTAGACTGCTGATGGAAAGTTTCTAAGGCTAGTGAGGGTTAAAGTGTTTAGTTTCGAGTACCACTGAGTCAATCATAAATTTCTATTTACACGGTACCTCTATATAACCTCACTATATACTTCAGTTGACGCTTTACTCATTTCCGAGTTAGGGTGATGGGGCCTCGAACGTCAGCTTCCGCAATTTACATAAAACAATCTTGAGAGAGTGCATCACCCTGTCCAACAATTTCCAAAGCATTTTATGCCATAATCTCATAAGCACACAAGATAGCCTCCCAGTTAGGCAAGCACCTTGGTCATTTTGGCTACTGCCAATATTAGGCGGATGATGTACGAAATGATCCGTTCATCGTCATCCATTCTGATCTTAAGATTGCGTGTACAAGTATCTGGTTAACGCGAGAATTAGCTCTTATTTGAACTTGAGCTGTGGCAAATTTACACCTACCACTACAACCCAAAATCTTGTAATTCTCGAGAATTCTCAATTATAATATGCCAGGTTGGAGCTATAAGATCTGACATCCCAACACCTTATGCGTGTTGTGGTAGGTTACCCTAAATAAAGTGTAAAAAATGCTTGCGCGAGTGAGGCCATCGATTGACACTAAATAGTAACAAATAGTTATTACTCTAACATATTGGCAACTGACTCCTCTCGGTCTTTCCTGCCTCTGCCTTCCCCAACGTGCACTACAATACCATACGCGACGCGAGCTTAGTTTGCTAAGGCTGGAGCAGTGCTACGGTGAGGAGATACCTGGAGGGGAACTCCACCACAAGCCGACATGTAGGTCGGTGCCGGATCTCCACATCCAACGGGGAGGAACACCGCCACCTACCGAGATAAATGTCACTATACTAACGGGAGTAATTAACATAGCAGTTGGCTTGCCCGAAAACGTCAATTAATCAATCAATGAAACAAACACCAACTAGAATACTGCATTCTCGAGCGTACTAAGTTCTTAATTCCGTTTAAGTACTAATTCATTTTCTACTACAATAAGCAAATTGATTGTTTAAGGAAATGTAATGAGTTAATTAATATTTTTCAATTTATTTTCAAAACTGTGGATTATAAAATTATTATAAGCGACTCAGTATTGCTACATTTTCCTAAAACACGATTCATCAGCTGCACTTAAATGTTTTTCACTGAATTTGCAGGTGGAATACTAAATATTCTTGTTCTTTCCGTCAGCCTACGGTAAAATGCACTTTTCATTCCCAATTTTTCAAATAATTTATACTTATACAGACTTCAAATCTGAAATTGCATTTCATTCGTAGGAGTTCGTAGTACCGAGTATCAGACGTACAGTTTTCTATACGGAGCGCTTTTCGCTCTTGAGATCAGAGCGAACGAAGACTTATCACTGAGCTGCCAGCAATGCGAATTTTAACTCCCGTAACGCTCTAACGAAGTCGTCTCCTGCAGGTCTCTTCTAGCAACCACTTCACGTAATTGGAAATTCTAAAATGACATTTCCGATAAGTTTACTCTTTTATATTTAGAGTTTTGATATAAAAAATTCTCCAACATGTGTCGTGGGTGTAGCAACAAGTAATAAAAACCAATTGATTTTTAAAATTTTAATCAGAATTATTGAACAAAAAGTTTGCTTTATTTAGATTTTTAGCTACTTTCACATGCTACACTTTTTGTAAATGCGATAGTGCTTGATAAAACTAATGAAGTTGTATGTTTTTGAGTAAGTTTGCGTGTTTTTGGACGTTATCTATTTAAATGTCAATTATTATTAAAAATATTTTTAATGTAATAAATGCCTATTTACGAAATGTCAGCACGTTAACTGCGCCTCATAGTTTCCTCACAACAATTCTAATCTCTTTTTCCTCTTTCTAGGAACACATTCTAAGCCCGCATGTGCCAAACCGACCCGGAAGTCATTCGCGTGAACTAAACGTATTGACGATTATTTCGACACGAATGGTTTTAATTTTCGCAGAAGCATTCCGGACGTTCTGTTCCGGTGCGAGGCTGAACCAATCTAACCGTTAAGGGTTATTTCTAAATGAATTCCTTGCGTAGCATTCCGACCAGAGCCGCGCATAGTCGCGCCGGGCTGCTCTGTGCAATGCCGACCATTTTTCATGGCTTCACTGCTTAAGTGTTTAGTGGTCTAACCGAAATAACGATTAAGGTAGCTCTAAGCCTAAATAAGAAATTTATAGAGCGTATTTTCAATTAAATTATTATTATATTTATATGTTGGTTTTATGAACAAATAAAACGAAATAAAAATTAAAAAGTTGAAAAATTTTGACTTATGACATCAATTGCAAAGTTTAATGGGAAACGCAATATCTCAGAAAATTCTTGAAGTTATTAGGTGTTCTTTTTTGCAAAATAATAAAAAGATTTTTATAGAGATTAAGTAAGTTAGTAAAATATTTAATTAATTAACTTATTTTTAAGCCAATTTATTAATCGATTATCGTTCTTTAAAGAGTTATCTGAGCCCCGCTAGAAAAAAGTGAAAGCGGTACACCAACAATTTAAATTTATAAGAAAACTATGATCAACAATTTACAAAACAAAAAAAACATTTAATTATCTAAAATACTTTTGAAGATACAACATTTAGCTCTAAGGCTGCGAATGGGAAATGCCGTTTATTGCAAAGGCCATTTAAACCTTAATCAGAAAGGTAGATGATCATATGCAAGAGTAAAGAAAAACTAAAATATCACAAAAACGAAAGCCGACAGAAAAATGCTGTTGGAAGCGTTTAAAATAGAATAAATCGGAGCATAATAAACAATGAAAATAAAAAAAATCATAACTTTTCACACTTTTCATGCTTTGAGCCACTTTAGGGCTAAATGCACCGATACTAGTTCATGTTGTCTCCTGAGAAAGATTCAAAGAGAAACTAAAATATCACAAAAACGAAAGCCGATAGAAAAATGTGGCTGGAAGTGTTTACAAGAAAATAAATCGGAATATAATAAGCAATTAAAATTTAAAAAAAACAAAAAAAATTCTACCATCTTCACAATTTTCATGCTCAGTGTTCTTTTTATTGCGGTCCTCGCTGCCCCAATCGGAGGCTGCATCTGCAGGGTGCTGCACGGGGCGCCAGGGCAGCGCAGGGGTGTCCGCCCAGAATAGCCGCTCGCGGCGCTGCACCGCGCGGGGGAGGGGCGGGGCGGCCGCCCTGGCACGCGCCGCCCGCGCCGCCCCGCGTGGCCCCGCCCCTCCCTTCCGTCAGCGACGCGGCAAACACAGGTCCCGGGCTCAAGGTTCGCCGGATCCATTCAACGCGTTGCTCGGGGCGTTTCGTTTTCTTCGGCGAATTGCGAAGCTCGCTCGTTCATTGGAGGGTCGAACACGTTTTTTGAACGCATTCAGAGCGTGAATGTGCGTGTGTGTAAGCGGGCGCAAGCATGTCAGGAGCGTGCGTGTGTGAACGTCTACGGACTCCAGAAATTCAGTGAGATACTTCATACGACCACATTGCTTTGAGAGGGTTCGAATACAAAAGTAATGGTGAAGAAGAAAAACATTGCAATTATTTTCGTGGTCATAATTGCGGTTTGAGATCAATGTGTAAGTCTCGGAACTTGCATTTCTGTTTGTGAATTGATTCTGAACAACAATGCACGTAACCAAACTCCTGTAGCGGAACAACTGATTAGATGACAGCAATGAACGAGATTTAACACTGTAAATGACAAGAATGGTTACGAGAATGGGCGGAGGAAACGCCATCTATAAAAACCATACTGATTCTCGTAAGTGGTCGAGGTTATTTCAAAGATGTATCGTGAATGAAATGCATAACATATGCCTGATATTATACAGAGAAGATTCGTTTATAAACATTCAAGGACTGCTTTGAAATAGAGTTTCAACTTTTTTACGTTGACGAATTGGTGAAGGCAAATTGCAAGCTTCAAGCACTCTTTCAAAGTCTGTAAAATAGTCTACATACGCAATGCAATGTAATTTACTAAGCTTCATTGTTGCTTAATGTGTGTTGGCTGATCAATGTGTACAATACACTGTGTACTTTTCTTCGGCCACCAACTTCTAGTTGAAAGGCTTTGTATTCAGCCTCCCCTTTTTCTCCTCAGCTTTCTTTCCGAGCCATTTCTTATAACACTATAGCCGAATAGCTTCAGGCCTTGGTCGGGCACTCTTGTATTTGCTGTACTGCAGGGTTATTTACATCAGGCCTGCTGAAAACTGGTCGTAGAGCCAACGTCGAGAACAGCCGAGGGCACATGGGTTGCTACTACAGCCATGCGCAGGTCAGTTCTGGGAAGACTGTGTTCGTAGAGTGGGTGCCACCACTGTTTGTCCAACGTGGCGCGCTTCACTCTTACTGTTCTTTCAGTCTTCCACACGAATAATACTTATTTCATGTTTCTGTATTACCAGTGCTTGATTTATAAACTTTTAGGTTTCAGAACGCACCCCAAATTAATTATTAATTTAATAGGATTAGTTATATATTTATAATATAATTTAATAATATATTTCCGAGGTACCGGAACGCCGTTCTGTCGCATTCCACAAGAAATCATCCTTTCTAATTACTAATACAAAATAATATTCACGAGGGCATTAATATTTCTAGTCAACAAAGACGTTTCTCTTTTTTTGGTTTTATCTGCAGGATTTTCGGAATCTCTTTCAGCTTGTTGTCGGGGACACATAACAAACGCAGCAGTTGTCGCAACTTCAGTGCGTTGACGTGCTCCCGCCACCTCCACAAAGAGGAAAGGGAGAGGGCAGAAAGTGGCACCAGTGATTGCCCGAGCGTTATCCAGGCCACTGTGAACTGAATCTAGCTCGTTGCGCAGGTCTGATCTGCCTACATCACGGGGAATAAGCCAGAAAAACGGGCAACAACTGGCCTCTACAATTATCTTCCGGGCAGCGACAGTGGCAGTTTCCCAGCTACTTAGCCGATGTCGCAAATTCCACTTCCGTCGGGGCTTGAACAGGCGACCTAAATTCCATACATTTACGTGTCGGTTTTTCAGGTGGAACCCTGCTTTAAATTCGTTTGATTGATTATTCGTCGCGTCACCTGCTGTATTCGTAGCGTCAACAACTGTTCCAATAAGTGTGGTGCATATTTCATCACGGGAAGCAACGATGAGCTTTTGGGGTTTTCTGCAACCAGTAATCCCCCAAAAGCGGCGCACCCCCCCCAGGAGGAGCAAGCTCAAAGCTCCCGGCTGATTCTCCCGCCATGTGTGGTAGTATAGTATATGGAGGTGTAAATGTGTGTAAGGAGACAGGATAGAGCAAAGAAGAGGAAGGAAAGATCTCGCGCGGTCCGTCACCCATGGATTAGTGTAGCCTGGCATTCACCTGGTGTTAATCGGAGAAACCACGGAAAACTCCCGATCAGAGCAACTGTCCACTAGAATTCTCCCCGAGACAGTGACTGAATTTGACCCTGCTATCTCTTGCTAGTGTTGAATATCCTGTCACCGTCGGACTCGAACCGTAGAACGTCCCGTTCAGAGGCACTGCAGGTTAAATTCGTCGCCCCGTTCTGCTGTCAACTGGCGAGATTGCACGCGGTCCGTGGCTCGTTTGTTAAGGTACTGCTACGGTATTCGCCTGGTGTTGATTGGAGAAAACACGAGACGCTGCAGATCATAGCATCTGGTCGCTAGAATTCTCCTCCAGACAGCGGTTGAATTCGACCTAGCTATCTCTAGCTAGAGTAGAAAACCCTGCCTTCGGCGGGATCCAAACCCCTGAACTTTCTGGTCAAACACTGCAGTGATATCAGTTGATGCTCGAGCCACTTCAACCGGTCTTCTTTTTTCTTGATGCTTCATATCTCGTTTTTCGCACACCACATATTTTACCTCCACAGAACATGTGTGGTCTCATCCTCCTACACATCAACAGGCGATCAGCGCGGGCCATGTCGGGGAGCGGCGGGGGCGGAGCGAGGCGGAGAGGGCGGACAGGGCGGAGCGGGGCGTGGCGCGAGGAGGAGGCGACCTGTCGTCGGGGCCTCGCTTTTAGCCAGCGCGCGCGGGCGGGAGGTCCTGGGTTGGCGCCAGGCGCCGTCCAGGTGGCTCGCCTACCGCCTCCGCCGCGGCGGCGGCGGCGGCCTCGCTCGCAACCCTCACGCCGCGCCACGCATGTAAACATGTCCCTCCGAAATTCGGGATTGCCCAGAGGCGTCCCGCATCGCCTCGAAGGAACCCCTAGGGGCCACGGACCGCGTGCGATCTTTCCTTCTTCTTCCCTGTTCTATTCTCACCCCTTACTTACACACGCTTGCACTTACACGCATTACACTACCACACATGTCGGGAGACCAAGTGGGAGCTTAGAGCTTCTCATAGATGGATAGATATTTATTATTTCCGCAAGTAGGTTTATGCAACCTGGTGGCGGAACATTAAAATTTACATATTATAATTATGAATTAAATACAATGTATCTTAAAAATTATTTTAAGACAATAATAATAATAATAAAAAGATAACAATGTTAACAATAAATGCATTAATAACAATAACCGCATTAATTCTACACTTATGATGTTTCTGTACAGATAATTTATAATAACATATACGACTTTTAATACACTGCACTCCACTTCACAACACGTCACCACACTTCAATACAAATACTATAAACTAATGCATCTAATAATTATAACAATACTAATAATGATAACAATAATTAATAACAGTAATAATAATAATAAACCATTCTAATAAATCTAATTACTTACTAATAAAATTTACAAATATCATTTGTTAGTTTACTTTTAAATCTATGAACACCTTGAGGAAAGGGTTCCAAGGCTGTCGCAGGCAACTTATTCCAGTCCGTTATAGTTCTATTTGTATAGGAAAATTTTCCGACATCTGTTCTCTGTGGCCTGAACTGAATTTTGTGTTTGTGATCCCCTCTACTAAAATACGTGGGTCTACTGAGCCGGATGTGGATATCTTTCCAAGCTGGATAACCGGCATACGCTTTGTACAAAGCACAGAGTCTTGCCTTTACCCTCCTGATTTCTAGTGACTCCCACTCTACTTTCTTTCTATTGCTTCGGAAAATAAGTTTACATGCTCTTCTCTGTACTCTATTCAAATATTCCTTTTGTGAGATTCTATAAGGGTCCCAACAAATCGTCCCGTATTCCATTAATGGGCGAACTAGAGATATGTAAGCTAATTCTCTCGCTTTCGCAGTACTCTTTTTTAGCATTCGCATAGTAAAATGTAAGGATCTCCACGCTTTCCCTACGACAAAGTTGACCTGATTTTCCCAACTCAATTTTCTATCAAAAATTATTCCCAAATACTTACAAGACACGACTCTTGGAATTTTTTCGTTGCCTAAACTGTATTGAGTTTCAGTATACTTGCGACCCCTACCAAACGTGATGGTTTTGCTTTTCGAACTATTTATTGTCATGCTATTGTTTTCCGCCCAGAAATGTAGTCTATTTAGATCACCCTGCAAAATATCCTCATCTACTTTTGATTGAATAACTCGATATATTATACAGTCATCTGCAAGCATCTGCATACAGCCATCATGGCTGGGACAGTATCCCACTGGATGGGAGATAGCTAGACTGAGAATACCCCGCTTGCCGACATGTGTCGGTTGGCGCCGGATTTCAGCATCCAGCGGGGAAATAACACCACCATCTCCTCTGATAAATCATGCACTACCCTTGGGGAACAATGGCCATTCCAAGTGACGCGCCCAGAAGCACGAAATAATCAATCAATTAATGAAGAAATCTCATAAACATCAATTCTAAAATTCTAACTTCTGAGGTATGAGTACTTGTTTATAAACATTGTAGGTGATGCTAACGTTATATTTTCACTTAATAACATTTTCTGTTCTACTCCTTCTAACTCGGTCTTCTGCCCTACGTTTAAAAGAATCTCACACTTCGAGGTACTCGCGCTAATGTGAAATTTTAGACATCAATTTAATAGACGTAAAAAGCTAGGGAAGAAATTGTAACGACATATCGTAACTATATGATGTTTTGATTATACTCGTAGAAAATTGTCACCTGAAGTAGAGTAAAACATACTCGAAACGCGTAGTGAAGAGAATTATATTGTGAAGTGATTTTATAATAATGACTGAATTTTAAATTGTTTTAAATGAAAATTAAGAAGCTATAATGTAGTAAAAGTTGAATAAAAATGTATTTTATTTTAGATGAGCTGTCCAAAAAATAAACTGGGTCAAAAGAATTTAATATAGATGCAAAAGAAATAAGAGGCAGCATATAAGAGTAAAAATGTGTTCAGAGTTTGGAATGGTGTAGACGTTCATCAAAATAGTATAAGAATAAAATCTAACAAATCATAAAATGTGCGATTTTCAAAATTCTGGTATTGTTTATAAATATCGTATGAGATTTTCTAAGCAATAACGCAATAAAAGCCAATCCATGTAACTCATCTTTCTTCCCTTCATTTTAGGAAGTCTCGTCTACTTCCCACCTCGCTCCGCTCTGCACGTCTGTGCGTTGATTGCATGTGGATGTGTAGGACGACATGTTCAAGTGGTGTTTCAAATTCAGTACTTCGAAGTCTGTAGCAGTCACCAAGGCAAGAATCTAATAAAGATAATTTATAAAATTAACATCTTCCGAGAACTAAGAACGTGCTTCTAAACAATGGTGCGATGTCTAATGATGTGACATATTTTCAGTTTAACACTCTTCCTGTTGACTCCTTCACACACTTTCTTGGACTCGTACAGTAGCACTACTCATATGCATCAGCATTTTACTTGATTTAAGTTACAAATTTTGAATAGTATTGGTTCGGAAAGCAAAACCTTCGAATATTTGTTTCGGTGCCAAAAAATTATGATCACAATGAGATTCTTAATGGAACGTATCTTCTTTTAGGAAAAAATTGATTAATATTATTATAACATGCTTAAATATTATTAAGATATTTTGTTCTTGACTTGCATGCATCACCTCTTAAAATATGTCTTACAATTCATGTCAATGAACGTTTTGGAGCATTTTGTCTCCTTCAGCTACATTAATGTTAGTTCTCGACCAAAAAATGAATAAGGTGAAATGTGTTTTCAAATCCATAGTTCTATTCTGAAATCCAAAGACAAATTACCACTTTCTTTTTCGAAGCATCGACATTGCCAATCAAAACTAAGGAGAGAGAGGTTTCACTCCTCGATTTGGCAACATTTCAAATATATGGGAATGAAGAAATACGGTCCACGTGTTTTTTTATTTTCTGTAGACAAAATTAAAGACGTAAAAAGCATCTAAATTAGGGGGAATCAAAAGTTTATTTCAATCATTAATACGTAAAAATCTTTTCGAACAAACGCAATTTCAAAACGTAATTTCACCAAGAAATAAACAAATTCTTTAGTGTAGTAATCTTATCGTTTATAAAAGGGGTTCATTTACAAATGCCGAAATATAAAATAACATTGTCCCTTGAATAGTTCATAAAGAACTTTTTGTGACGCGGTCCCGGGTTTGATTCCTAGCCGGGGTAAAAATGTGGCTGTAGCTTTCTAATACAAATTCCCTCAGTTTCTGTAGCTTTTGACGAAACAAAATGCTCAGGTAGGCCACATAAGCTAGGTATGATGGTGAGAATACGTCAAGCTCGTCACATGTCTCCCTTAACCTCAGTCGTGAATAATAAATAAAATTAGGACCCAAGCCTGGAAACATCGCTAGCTGGCAGAAGTCGGATTAATCTGACTGTAATATGCCTAATGCACACTTGCATAAAATAAAACATCAACAATGTTATCTACGGAAACCAAATTCAAAGAAAAATTTCAAAAAATGACCTGATTTACATTAAAACCTGTTTTTCTGAGGGTAACTGAACTAAAAACAGATCGTTTTGTTAAAAAAATGTTACTCAATAATTTCTGTTGCAAAATTTGTATTAAGTATGTGTATTAAAATTGAAAAAACATCTCTACAAAGAATGGTGTTATATTTTCGATATAACACATTTAAACTATCTTGAAATTGAGCGTCTTTCTGTAGATTCTCGGTCGGTCTAAGTGCGTTGCAGCCGAGGAATTCGCAGGAACTTTACCCGACTCATTGTCAGTTTAAGCCTCTTTTCTTCACAGAAACTGAATGCACTAGATGAGCTTTAAAGGACATTTTTCAGTTCCAACACAGATACTGATTAAACTAGAGTGACAATTTACATCTTCAGTATGCTTTCTGGACGGATCCGCAAGCAACGATAAAAACAAACAGCGGAATATCTTAGAGCGATTGTTATATTTCGTTTTCAAAAGAATTAACTGAACGAGTATCATACATTATTTTCCTTTCTACAAAATAATGTCAATGACTAAGAAACACAACTTCATGGAAAGATTGTAAAATGCAACGCATTCTTGACAAATGTAACGCATTCTATGCTTCATGTTTTCGAAGTAGACAAAGCTGAGTGAAAAATTGACACAGTACAATGTACAGGTGTCTCAGAATAAATGTTACAAACGTCTAGGGCATTTACTAGAAGGGTCAAAGATAATCACTTTTTGCCAATGAACATATGATGGGTAATTTCATATAACGACGTTACACATGTGACATTTCCCCTGATTATTAGGCAAATCCTCAAGCATCGGTGCTCGGCAGGCACACGAAATCTATTTGACTGCGTCAGAACGTGACCTACCAAACACTAGTAGATGTAGACTTGCCTAACATTAGGCATTTTGCATGTGCAGTCTTCTTCACTGCTCTTAAGAACCAAGATGTCAGGCTCCAAGGCCGGTTGTCTAGTTTTCGCAAAATTATCATCCTCCTTAAAGTGCGCGATGAAGGCGTTTAGATATGCCAGAAGGCAATGCTCTGAGACACGGCTGCTCAAATATAATTAAAACCGTACCGCACACGCTGTTTCATTGCAGAGCCCCAAGTGCCACTCCCATTTCACTAGACTAGAGCCGATTGTGCCGGGGGCTTCCCCTGCGCTTCCCACGAGTAGACTCACGAAGCCATGGGGCACACCGGTGGCTCGCAGATAAGCACTGGGAGAAGCCACGTCAAGCGGGTGGCCCACTTTGAGCAGCCCTGGTCAGTGAACTGGGTAGGGTCAATTCGCCCGTGTAACGTCTCAATGATCAGTGTCGTAGATCGACTTCCCGTCAATCACTTCTTAAATAATAGCCTTTTTCAACAACAATAATAAAAATTGAATTAGAAGACTTTCATCTTATAGATTCACAAGTTACATGCAAGTCTTATTACCTTCGCTAAAAATATGAAGGTACTACTGGTAATATCTTTAGCAAATCAAGCACACTGTTGCATAAAACCGAAGAGCCGGAAGCTCTCTATCTAGTCTCCACGACCTCACGAAGCTTTCTGCTTGTTTATCTATGGTCTCCTAAAGTGATATACCATTGCTAGTTGGAGACATGACAATAATAATCCGCTACGTTACACCAGCTCGTAGCTTACCTGTCCACCACGTTGGTACGCCACTCATACGCGTGGAACATATTCCACATCAATTTATTCTGAGTGAAGGTTACTGTCACGACGAATCCATGACCCAAATGGGGGCCACCCGGGCTGATCAGATCCAGGGGCATGATTCATCAGACCCGCCTCCTCTGATGCCTAATATCTTATGATGTGAGTCACACTCAGAAATTAGGCGACCTGAGAGGAATTTCCGATTCTCCGCTAGGGAATTTATGAGTGAGACGGAAGATCCGGCCACACTCGTGATGTCCGTACAGTTTGATTTATGTTAAAGTTCTTACTACAGATTTTGTGCCAAAATCAACAATTCGAGAAAAAAATGTGACCTGCCACCGAAACACTCGCATAATAACAGTAAACCATCTGCGAGCGTGAAACCGTGCGTGAGAGTGAAATTGCAATAAAAATCATCAATAAACTACATTGCTGAGTAGGTCGTATAAGGTGCAGAAGTTGTGTGTGATGTGTAGAGGAAGAAGTATGTGAAACAGACATTTGTGATTTTTCGAGATGCGAATAAAAGATCAGAAGGAAAATTCGAAGAAGTCCTAGATACCCTCCACATAATTTTAGTTACATATTTCTTTATTTTCTCTTTTCTTCGGCTTAAATTGATCATTTCTGCCATTAATCAACTAATTCCTGAGGTTTCATCTGGTAATTCTAAGCCTCTGAGAGACTGTTTTCTGAAGGAAATGGAAATTGCATAAAAGTATGGGGATTTATAGAGTATTACTTTTAAGAATTTATTAGCAGAATTGAACGCTGTGGCCTAGGAGTGGACCTTCAGCCTGGATTAATTTTCTTTGAATAACAGTAAACACAACCAATAATATTAAAAATATAAATTGTGATTGAGAATTTGCTGTTAATGTACTCTTTCAAAAAAAGCAATGCATTGTTTTTATGTATCAAAAACCAATAAGTTGGAAGATTAAATATCGATTAATAACATGCCTGAAGTTCAATTAGGAGAATTATAGGTTAAATATTTTTTATCTACGATAAAGTCGATATAAGCTAAGTACGTTAATGAACTTATATTTAATAGATTTTTTGAAAGTTTATCATCAAAATATATGTTTTAATTCCTATAACAATAAATTCATGTTAAGAGTTACTAACTTGAAATTTTGCGTAACTGAAGTTTGGAGATGTTCCTTAATTTTGGTGATTTAAATTGTAATTAATTCTCATCTATTATTAAACAATATATTATAGTTTTGTATGACATAATTCTATTATTATTGTATAGTGTAATAATATTAATATTATTGTATGGTATAAAAATATTTATAAAATAATACACGCCACATTAAAAATTATACAAATATTAACATGGTAATAAATATAAAAATAATAACAAATGTTAAAATAATGACCGCACAGGAGACGAGAATACGACAGCAACTTCATGCTAGAACCTGGATTTGTGGTCCGGTGTCGAAGCGGTTGTGCTTGGCAGCGGATACGCCTCTTTTCTCTGGAATGTCCGGCGTCTTTAAGCCAAGACAAATTCCTTGATGCACGCTTAGTTTATCTTGCGCTTCTAGAATTTCAAAATGTGCGGCGTGAGAGCAAGGATTTACATCACCGGGGTAAACAAGAAAGCGTGGGTGTCGGAAAGAAGATATCATCACTTTAATGTCACGGAAATTACTTAAAATTATCTGCTCTTATTGCATTGCAGATTCTGGCACTTGTCGCAGCAAAGGCGTACGTAGCGTTCTTTGCTATAGGTCAGGGATGTCAGTACTGAGCACCTGGGCGAAGCAGTAGTTAGCGTTCTTGGTCATGCGACTTGAAATAGCGTCCGTGACGGCTGAGACTATTGACTCACTTGTCCATTAGCTGTATCAGTCTTGCAGAAAATGCTGTTTATTTCGTTATGAGAGGCTAAAGTTGTGAGATAAATAAATTAAATTTCCTTTCCGTGTTAATTTTGTTTTAGTTTCTCGTGAAAATCTTTGAATCTTTGTCAGTGTACTGAGCGTAAGGGGATTCTTGTCTTAATTCTTTCCTTGATGGTTCTCAATGGTGTAGTGTTCGAATTTCCTCATATCGGTAAAAGAAATATTGCATTAAGCACTTACATAATGTTCGTGTGAAGTGTAATTAACATCAACAAATTTATGTTTAGATAATTTTAAAAGAATTGTTAGAGAAATCAATTTATTGAATTCAAGGTCCTGATTGGATGGATTTTTCTTCACAGAGCTTCCATTGTGACCGATAAAACTAAAAACCAAACAATACTTATCGAAGATCTACTTTTCCTAGGCGTGCACGCAGTGGGGGAGAGAAGCCGGGTCCTCTCCCCTCGAAAATTTCGAAATGGACCTCATAACCCCAAGTACTAAAACATTCTATTTTCGCAAAAATAATTTCCCTCTTTTTAAACTTAAGATTTGGGGAATTTATATTCAACATTTGAGGAAGAGACTCTGCAAACCATCTGACAACACTGTAATGGTTCAAATAAAATCAACTGTATGTAGGTAACAATAAAATTAATTGTATCACTAATTTTATTGTATATTAATTACATTATTAAAGTTGTAATTCCATTCTTTTTGTAGTACCTCTGTTATTTCCTAGAAAAATATCTCATAAAATAAAACGTTTAATGGAAAAAGAGGCTCATAGTAATTCAGAAATGTAGTTCTTCTCTAATTTTAGGCCGCGCGCGCCTATAATTTTTACATTCTCGCCAAGGAGTAGGAACAAATTATGTAATGCAGCTCGAAAGAACTGCGAATTTTCGGCAGAAAAAATTCGTTACAGGGCCTTAGTAACGAAAAAGTTGTTAAATAAATCCAGTTTCTAAATTTAGAAATAAAATCCTCTAACACGTGGTGTAGCCAGAATCTGTGTTTTGTGGGTCCTTGATACCGAAAAATCGAATGGTGATAAAACGCCCGTCCTTCTGTGAGCAAAGGAAGCGGCTAAACCGTTCAGCCGATTTTCTTCAAAATTGAAACCCTGAACGATCTGGTTGATGTCGCGGCACCTTTGAATTTGAAACCGATATTTTAGTTTTGGAGGGTACTTTACATGAAGCCCCAGGGAAACTTTCCAAATTTTCAAAAAAAAAAAATGTCTCCATCGTTTTTGATTAAATTTTGTTGATGAATAGTGTAAAGGATGTTTAAGAGATGAATGTTAGGATGTGGGACGTTAACAATAAAATTACGCCTGAAACATCTTTTACTTACACTAAATGAAAGGCTGCTTATTTTTTTCGTTTTGACCAATCAATTGGAAAAGAGTAACAAAGGTCTAAAAGAAGAGGTTATATATAACAACATAAGAGGTGAGAAAAATATAAAGAGGAAAAAAATGACAGTAAAATGTGAGGTTCGGAAGCACATGGAGCTGCCCTTCGAACCTTTTAATGATCTGATCGGTATTTCGAATATTTGTGACGAAGTGGAACTTACAGCCAGCTACATAGAAAGGATCTAGTTAAGTATGTGCTTCGATGAGGGAGACAAGCAATACTGTCTAGTTTCCCACCTAATGTTTATAATATTTATATAATAGTTTTAAACAGATTTTATAGAATCGATAATTACATCGAAAGACGCCATAGCTAAGTTAAAAAAAATTGTTTCATGTTTCACCATGCAAGCATATGGAAATTTGCAACAGCATTAAACGGGATCAGAAAGACTGTCAGCTGCTCCTAGTGCAACTTCTGGAGGACACTCAAGATTAAAAACACCAATTTAAAGAATCTCATCAGCTAATCAGTTACTCATCTGTTCAGTAAATATGGAGTTAGCGGGAATTAAGATACCTAACTATGAGGAATATAGATACCGAAATAACACACATTCCTACTTGGGAGGATTAAGTTATAGCTTAAAATTGCAGGCAGATGACACCGAAGATAAATAAAATTTTTGTAATACATGCTCAAATTTATTGTATTATTATTGTTTCGTACATGCACTGTATACAATAATTTACAAATGTATTTTACTTATTTAACATGGATATTTAATTCTACTTTGTGAAGTAATGTAGTATAACAAACTTTCTCATAAAGGCATTTTTTATGCTTATACATATTTGCATTAGACATTTTTGTTCGTAGACTAGCGCGACGGTAAGTCATATATTATGCAGATAGTAGATGAAGTGTGATTAGACCACAAATATTACAAATTATTTACGTAGAACATTTTTTTGTAGACTTACTGATCCGTAATTCAAAGTAAAGATAAAATTTAATGTAACAATATAGTGCGCAATAAAGTTAAAAAGCCGTTTTCTTAACAAATATGAGACGATTTCTTACTTTTTTCTAGTTTTCTTCATTTCTCCTTCCCCGAATGACCTTAATTTTTGACGATATCTAATAAATGGAATTATTTGTTCAAGATTCAAAAGATGTATATGACACACTCAATATTAAATACTTGCTTATTAACTGTAATCTACAATATAATCATAGTGGCAATAATAAATTATCCCTTAATGACAAATTAAGATTAAGAGGCAGTTAGTTTCTTAAGCTATTGATTGGATAACGGAAGTGAAAGCAGAAGTGAATTTGTCTAAAAAGAAGGAAAAAGAAGTGAACTGACAAAATGGACAGTTTCTTGAACATGAAATTCTTCCGTATCTAGTTTAATTTGAAAGCCAATGAAAAGCCAGGATCAGTAAAAAATACTACGGATATAATCAGAAGTAGAAAATGAAATGTCCACTGAATCAGGTAGATCATTTTAATTCTTTCCTTCATTAAAATTGCTGACGTTTCTTAAAGTCCTATATCAACCGTTCCGAGAAATCGGATCTCCAAATGTTCAGAGGTTTACTTTGGAAGACAGACAAGAAGGTGATGACAAGCAGTAATGGTATATACATTAGAAGTCGCCAAGGAAGCTATTAACCGAAATTCTCATTTTTTGGCTCACTGAGTACTCATTAGTTTTGAACTCACTGCATACGTTCAAGATCTTTAGAAAGCAATACAACGCGATTCTGCTAAGTTTGTTAAATGAATGAATTCCAGGACATATGTCCCTGTTCATGTTTGGTACAATCTTCTGATTCTATATTTAGGTAATCTGTAAGATTCACTTAAGTCACATTTTGACGTGCCTCTAGTTCTAAAATGCGGAGAAGAATTTCAGTTTAAAAATTATAATTAAGAAAAACAATAACGATCACATTATCACAATATTAATTCAACAGTATTTAATGTTTCTTCCTTAAAACATGTTTCCTTTTATGTTCCTTCCTTGAAAACATGTACACGTTTTAATTTTATTTATTTATTTATTTTAAACCATTAGCTGTTCCATAAAGGGCAGTTGGTCTAATAACACAGGATAGTTAAACTCTACAAGGGCTGCCTTGTAGTTGGGTTTACAATCATTGTACGTGTGTTTCTGTTTTTGTTTTACAATTGCAATTTCATCAATAGAATTTTAAAATATTATGTTCTAGTAATAATTTAAATTCTAAATTCTGACACATTTATAATGAGTCTTAATAAAATTTGTGTGGTTATGCATATTTACAATTTCAGTTTTTATTTTATGTACGACTTCCATGTTACAACGTTTAACATTACCTAACTACAACGTTTCATTTAATTTCTTTGTTGTCAAAGTACTTATCCAAGTACATTTTGTAGCCCTTTATTAAATTTCGTTGTGGGGAAGTCCTCTTTTCTTTTCCTCAAGAATTTTACCTTCACAAATATCAGTAAACGAACGTGTCAAAGCAGATGGAGGAAGAATTATGCATTGTTCTAAGTATATGAGAGGAGACATCTGTATTTCCTTTACTTCTTTCAAAACAGCTTTATTTCCAGTATTTTTATGGTCGAATACATTACGCGATCGACTTTTGTAGTTTGATGTGGTATAACCGACGCTTTAAACAGTTTAAAAAGTATTTTCATATTATTAATTTGGGTTTTCTTAATTGGATTAAAAGGATGCAAAATGGCTAGTTAGTTTCCCAATAGCAGACCGGGACTCGTGGAAAGGCAGCTGGTTTGGCCCAAACAGTAAACGGGAAAGAATCTAAACGTGAGCGACGGGCGTGCGGGCGCAGGTTACCCGATCACTAGGTTAGAATCAACGCGCGCTCTAGCAATTGACGAGCGATTTCTTTTGGCCATGCGGCGAGCAGTGGGCGCCGCTGGGCGGGGCGAGGGGGCGGGTGGGCGCGGGCGCGGGCGCGGACCCCGCCTCTATATTTAGGGCTGGCGCTGGGGCGCGAGCGCGGGCGCGGGCGCGGGCGCGGGCGCGGGCGCACGCCGAGGAGAGGAGAGAGCACAAAGCCTCGGCCCGCGGGTGCGGGCGCGGGTGCGGCCTCGCCACGGCCTCGCGCGGCGGCCCGGCGCCACGCGCCGTTGGCTGCGCTGCTGCACTTCGCGCCAGCGCCGGAGAGGTCGTAGGCTTCCGTCACCCCCCCTTTCCCCCTCCCAGATGGTCGGGTCGCGGTCTGAAACTTGCGAACTCGCGTACTCTTACAACTAATACCACCGGATACTTAAAAGCGTTTGAAATGAAAACCAGCTAATTTCATTATTTGCATTGGCATAAAAGGCATTTAATCTTTGAGCTGAAGAGGTGGCTCAGGGGATCAACTGAGGTCACTGCAGTGCCTCTGACCGTGAGGCCCTAGGTTCGAATCCCGACGATGGCGGGATTTTCGACACTAGCTAGACAGCTAGGTCAAGTTCAGTCGCTGTCTGGAGGAGAATTCTAGTGGTCGGGTGCTCTGATCAGTAGTTTTCTTTGTTTTCTCCGATCAATGTCAGGCAAATGCCGGAGTAGAACCCAACAAAGAGCCACGAATTGCGTGCGATCTGTTCTGTCTCTTCATCGTCCCATCCTCTCCCCTTACATACATAGACATGCACTACACTACCACACGTGTCGGGAGATCGGTCGGGAGTTTAGAGCTTGTCCCGGTTGAGGTGGTGTCCCGCTGGTGGGAAAATCCTGCTAGCCGACGGTAATTCGATGCCAAATCAAACCATTCGGCGGCGGAAGATCACCGCCAGATTACGGGGAGACAACATGCACTACACTTCCGGGATTCATCTTAGCAGTTGACATGTCCCCAATCACTAATCAATCAAAAGACGAAGACTGTACAGCGTAGCCGGTTTGGTCGTGAGCTGAAGCTCATGCACTGTAGTCGCATACTCGTACTACTTGAAGAGTTTGCAATCAAAACCAGATAATTTCTTTATTTGCTTTGCCGTAACAGGGAATTCCTGTTTGCATTTTTGCTCATTTAGGGGGATTTTTGTACATAAACTCACAAAGTTACATCAAGTACAGCTTATTCTCACATAAAATGTGGCAAGAACATATCACTTTCATATCAAACTGTATATAAAAACGCGAAGATTTATTTCTCCTGTGTAAATTTTGGCAAAAAGAAGGTGGCTGTTTTGAAAGCGAACGCCTCGCTTTTGAGGCCATGGGGAATAGGTCATTAATGCTTGGATGATCAGCTCGTCGCGGTCCCAATACAGGGAATGCGCCATTCTTTAGTACAATTGTGTAGGATATAGGAATATGAATAAATTGCTCTATAAACTGTGAGCTATTTTATTTCTAGGGTGGTTATAATTAAACTTTCCCTACAGAACACGTTATGACAAGGAAACTAATTATAGTACGTGTACCAAACGTGCTAGTATTACTGTCCAGAGTGTGGGGTGCCTGATTTCTATGCGTCACAGCGCCACCAGCCAATTCCAAATGCGGCCACCAGATGCTATGACCAGGCATCGTGCTGAATAATCGCACGCACCGGGCCAGTCGCCGTGCATTTGTTGACGAGTCAACATGGGTATGGACAAACGGAGCAGGGAATTATTGGTGAAACTCTTTGCTCTAAACAACAGTAATGCTGCAGCTGCACTTCGAGAATATCGCCGGCTGAAAGGATTACGGAAAGGTTATATTTCTCCACCTGCTTTGCGGAACATGAAGTTCGAATTAACTAGAAAACTGTGTGTCGCTACGAGAAGAGGCCGACGACCGATGGTCGATGAAATCACTGTTACTCTGGGTGACAACGCTGAGCGTAATTTCCGAGCGTCACGTAGTGCGCGCACTGTGTCCCGACAATTGAACAACCCATCGGCCACTGTACGGAAGGTGCTTAGAACCATTCTCAATTGGTATCCGTAGTAGATCCATATTGTACAGACGCGTGCACCACCGGGGGAACAACAACCTGTTGACTTCGCTCTCCACTTTCTCGCAGAGATTGAAGTTGACGAGGCCTGGCCTTGGATCATCCCATGGACAGACGAGGCACATTTTTCTCTGACGGGTGAGTTGTACACACAGAATTGCCGAGTGGGAGGATCTTCACCGCGAGGCAATGTGCGTGAAGTTCCTCTGCATGGTGAACGTGTCACCGTATGGCGTGGCTTCATGACGACGTTCGACGTTCATCGTTCATCGTTTTTGAAGAGGTTGGCGCTCAAGAATCAAAGACGTGCACTGACTGACTTGCGTTACTGCGATATGCTTCGCCAGCATGACATACCCGATGTCATATCAGCATGTCATATCAGGCATATCAGCACTATGCCTGATCATGGCACCTGGTAGCCATAGTTGGAACATGCCAGTGGCAAGATGTGAAACATAGAAATCATGCACCCCGTACTCTGGACAGTAACACTAGCAAGTTTGATTCTCATATAATATTATATAATACTCATACTAAATAATTCATTTCCTTGTTATAACGTGTTCTGAAGGGGAAAATGTAATTATTAGCACTCTGTACATAGCCATTCCTGCAACTCTCCGCTCCCCCCGTCCCCCCTGCCTTCTCCGCCCGCCCTCTCACCCCGTGATCTGCCCCGTCTTCAAGGAACCACTCTTAATTTTGACCTTGGATTCTCGAAGCATATTTCGATTGACTCCATTGATTATTTCGTGTTTTCTGGAGCGCCAATTCCTGAGGGTTTCAGGTCGTTAGGTCCGCGCACAAAAGGTCTAATATTCGTTAGGTCTAATGAACAGGAGGTCTATTAGGAACTAGGTCTAATGCGACATTAGAGGGTCTAATACCAAAAGAGCTAAGGTCATTAGTCTCGTAAGTGTAGTGCACGTTTTCATCGCAGGACGTGGCGGGATCTTTCCCGCTGGATGGCGAGATCCGGCGCCGACCTCCACGTCGGCTTGCGGGGTTTTCCCCAATTAGGGATCTTCCACAAGTGAGGAACCGCCCCAAACCGGAGCAAGTTCTAAACTTCCCACTGGTCTCCCGATGTGAGTGGTAATGGAGTGCATGTAAGTAAGGGGAGAGGATAGGACAAAGAAGAGGAAGGAAAAATTACGCGCGTTCCGTGACCCACTTCTCACGGTACTTCTCCATCATTCGTTTGGTATTGATCGGAGAAACCACGGAAAACTACCGAACAGAGCAGCCGTCCGTTAGAATTGTCATCCAGATAGAGACTGAACTCGGTCTAGCTAACGAGCTAGAGTCGAAAATCCTGCCACCATCTGGACTCAAACCCAGGGACCTCTTGGACAGAGGAACGGCAGGTACATCAGCTAATGCCCTGAGCCATCTCCGTCGGTAATTAGAATCGATTAAATTAGATTTATTAACACTGCAATTGAACTTATTTTGATGGCAGATCCCCTAACAGATGCAGAAAAATATCAAATTATAAAGAAAATAATGGCGTCCAACTGTAAAGTGAAAGAAGTAATAATAAATACATGATATACTAATTAATAATTGGTTAAATCATGTCGAAAATTGTTGTTCGCATTCATTACAGTTCACTGCGCCACACTTCACAGTTTTCACAATGCATTACAGTGTACAAAATTTTACCACACTGCATAACACCACTTCACTCATTCAATATATTTAATACTTAGCTAATACTAACTTATTTCTAAAACTACGGACATTTCGAAGAAAATTGTTACAAATTTCTGCGGGAAAACTATTCCAATTTCTAATTTTTATGTTTCTAAATGATAATTTCCCAACATGTTTTTTCTCTTGCTCACGTTTTGTAAGAATGATTATTTCTGTCAAAATAACTTGGCTCTCGTAGCCTAAGCTGACTTTCCTTTTAAAACTAATGACCTACGTACGATTATGTAGAGAACAAAGTCCCACCTTCTTTTCTTATTGTTTCTAGCGAAATTCTGTACTGGTCCCAACAAGCCACTCTGAATTCTAGGAGTGGGGCGAACTAGCGATAAATACGCTATTACTTCTTGTGCTTGTTTAATTTTTCTTAGCGAAATGCAAGGACTTCCATGTCTTTCTTACGACATGATTCTCCCAATCTAATTTACTGTATAAATGAATACCTCGATGCCTTCATGATGCATAATAATGTTCTAAAAAATACGACAATCCGGTTTCGCGTACTTTCGCTACTATCTCTTAACTCATAGCAGACACCCATGCCGAAGTCAATACGATCAAGTTACTATCTGTATGTTCTAAGGAATGGCGAAATCGGAAGACAGAATTCAATGATATTTTTTCTCTCATTAACAGTGAACACATTTGGAAGAATCCATTTCTTCTAGGTTAAGCGCAGTGTACTCTTTATCACAGGTGCAAATAGTTGTGCATATCTGCGATGATTCAGATAGCAAACATGTTTTCAGTGCTGTCACTAAACTTTTGATATCCGGGAGGTTTCTTCCTCCTCGCTTTCGGGTTCGGGATATTAGACTTGATGGGCTACTGGATTTTGTACTTGGTGAGCATTGTTCGAACCAGGATATTTCGATTTTCAGATCGGTGTGTGTCTACAGCTCTTCGACGAAAGAATACGTCAATACTAGAATACATCAGTAATTAATGTCTTAAAATTAATTTTCTAATGTTCCGTTTTCAGGTTCAATTCGCTTTGTAGTCAACATATTGTAGCGTCGTGGCGCGCTAAAACGGTGACAAACACGCGGCAGATGGCCGGATGTTTAACGAAGGGCGCAGAAGATGACGCATTGGGAATGTCTGCCCCAGCGCGGACACGCCGTGGTGCGGCGGAGGCAATGGGAGCACCGGGTAGCGCCGAAGGGCCTATATAAAGGACGAGAACAATGCCTCCTTCTTGTTTCTCAGCAGCGTCGGCGGGTGGTTGCGTGCAAGTCTGTGCGAGTGGCGCACGTGGGCAAGGGGTCGGCAATTCATTGTCGTGACTAGCGAGTCATGCATTAGGGTCTCAGAGTTGAGCGGCGTGGTAGCCGTTCAGTAAAATATCTCTCCTAGCAGTGGGTTCTATTTATTTAGTTAATTGTTTGCAGTTCAGTTTGTTATTTGTGACTACGGCCTAGTTTATGAATAAACTTACTGTTCTTACAACCCACTCTTGACCGTGTTCTGAGTACACCAGTATGACGCCACAATGTTCTGCAGGTATCGTTTACTTTGTTTTCTTCAACTATCTGTGCTTGTCAGAATTGTTTGAACATCCCTTCCGGTAAAGTAGTTTTATCATGTGATAATAATAATAACAATAATTATTATTATCATCAACGCTAAGTACACAAGACTATAGAAAATGTCCGACAAAACCCGTAAATATATGATGACGCAGTTAGCCTCGAATCACTGCACTGATCCAAACAAAATTACATAGACATTCAAAGAATTCCATGGCAAAGCTTGGAATCAGAGTTGATTATAATAGATTGTTTTCATCCCAGCAAACTCCGAGTGGAACACACAAAAATCGCACATGGAATCATGGTATCGTGATATTCAGATGGAACTGGAGAGACTGGAGACGGGAGGTCACGATTTTCTCAGCAGTATTGGAGCTATAGGGCCAATGCCCAAAAAACTTGATCACAGCACACTTTCCTTTCATAAACGTCAATACACTGTAGCAGTTTTTTATACATTCGTGAGTCTGACTGTATCTGGCACTCAGGACTTCTGTATAAATTATACAAATGTACTAATTAGGTATTTGTACTAATTAGGTATTCCGCTATATTTGTACTCTACATTATGCAGCATTTCAATATTAACAACCTTTTCAGGGAAGATAAACAACTTGAAATTTCTACTTTTGTCCATCAAGGCAAGGAGTGCTGCGAGAGCTACTATTTATATTTTGAACCTAGTAATGAAAAAAAATAGTTATTTGTCATTGAAAATTGTTTCTCGAAGTATTCTTTATCAAAACACTTTGCACGCGTACGGACCATTTATCATAGATATTTTCCCATCTGCTTGGGACATCTCCAAAACTTGCTTTTTAAACGCAAACGCACTAACCACTGGTCAGACATATGACTGACCTATGACAAAAATAAATTTAAAAAAATGATTTTAGGATGTACCTAACATCCTTGCTCAGTGGTCGATCCGTTACAAATTCAGCTGAATCACTTCTAATATTCCAAGGTTCTAGAAGAACATTTTAGGCTCTCCGTCCATTTACTACTGAACAAACATATACTTTAATTGGAATAGTAGGTTGAATAACTTAAAAAATACAATAAATGTTTATTTTTAGAATCATATCGACGTTTACTGGCGCAATATACTGTGATTTGTCATAATATTCCAAAATAGATTCTTTCATTTGCTTATATTTCCTATAAACCTAAAAAAACTTTCAAAAACAAGAATGTACTGAAGAGGCGGTGGTGAGTCCTGAAGGAACTTCTGTTGTGCATTGCCATCGACCGCCGTTTGTCGCCAGCCACTTCACGCAAAGAACCTTATCAGCGGAGGCTTTATTTTTGGAGTCTTTCCTCCCAGCTCAGGAGCGCACGCGGGGGAGGCGTCCAAAGACGTTCGATGAGAAGCCTCCTGCCTTTCCTTGCGGAGCAGAATTTCCAAAAAAGTTTTATAATTGTATGCATCAACTAAGCAGCGAATGATTCTGGCTGTTCCAATGATGCCTGCGTCGAGGCTGTGATGCTTAATATTATAACTATGTAGTACGAGGTACAAGGAGTACCGAGTACGAGGAGACAAACCTGGTAATTGTTTCGAAATCTATGAAAGGATTAAAAATGCAGCTTTGAAACTCGATGAAGTCTATACCTTGTATTACAGACCTTCACTCCGTCCATTACGGCTTATTAGGAAAGAAACATTAGAAAATATGTTAATGATTCATTGGTTCCTCGGTTGGAAGCCCGATTGAGAAAATGTGTCGTAATAATTGAAAAAAGCAAAATTTAGCATTCTTTACTCTCGATGTCTGATGAAGGAAACTACAAAAACTTTAATTACTTTATTGATGTAATTATAAAACATTATTTCGGATGTTAAATAATGTAAATGAATGTGTCTTGCAATAACTTATGAAATTTGCAGAACCAGACTGTATTATTTATGTAACAAAGAGTAACAACTGTATCTGTCTTGCGAGAGGGACAAAAACTATATTTACTGACCAGAAAGAAAGCCAGAGATCATTCCAGTATTTCCTTGCCGCAACACTTGGTAGAACAGCCCAGTCGAGATTCAAAAATAGTATATTGAATTAACGTAAACTATTACAATAATTTAACTAATTAAACACATCAAATATATCGACAAATATTACTTTCAATTTATCACTGAATAAAATAAACTGAAATTATTGATACAAATCATCCTAATAAATTAATATCCAGTAAAGTAAAAGAGATGTGGAGATGAGGGCTCCAAATTTTTTTATCGAGTTCAACTCTTTTTATCGAGTTCCACTGCACCGCTGTCTTTTCCGTGGCGTTGACCTTACGTGCGGGGGCGCAGTGCTCCCTGGCTCCGCCCTGCGCTTCATCCGCTCTGTCACCGAGCTATTCCGGAGCGTCGCGAGCGGACACTTCAAAGCAGGGCTGGGCGGGATGAAATTCGGTTCTGCCTTTTCATTTTAACCGGCCCCAGGAAATATCATATGAAAGATGCTATTTAATATTGATGTTACGATTTTTTTATATCACTAAAGTGGTTACAATCACAATAACACACATTGTGACATATTTTAGGGTACATTTGCGTTTATTCACCCTGTTAATAGCTAAATCATCAGTTGAAGTTTTCTAAATAGAAATTTAAATTAGAAGGCAAGGATGCGTTGTTTACATGAATAAACGGGACGTTCCCGGTCGAAGCCGACAGGCCCAGTCTAGGAATCCCATCAGGTCCTGGAAGTCACTTTGTCGGTGATGTACACTGCTTTACTCGAGACCTGAGTTTTCATGATAATTTACGCGATATACAAAAGATAAATATTTTTCTTCGTTCTAAAGAAAAAAGATTGCAATAAAAATTATATTTAAAAAAATTTAATTGACGCTCATGAGAACTTACTATTATAAGTATTTTTAAAATCGGAGGTCGATATGTATTTTGTTTTCTAATTGTTGTCCATTTAGTACTAGAACGAAAAAATACTTTTGGAAGGTTTTCCGGATGGTGCTGAAAAAAGTGAAAGGTTCATGACCGAATACAGTATGCGTCACATTCTAGACGGACTCGCATAAATGTCATTTTAGTATCAATTAAAAATAAAATATTTGTCTTTCTATGGATATTAAAACAAAAGTTTTCACATCCTTATGAGTGAATAAAAGAGTTGGAACGGATGTTTCTCCTTTGGCGCTACAATTCAATTCAAGCGCTCGACTAAGTCTCCATGTACTCGCAGCACTGCTGGTGGGGTCTGGGACAAGGAGGATCAATCCATTGTCTGGACATACAGTTGGATGGGGAAGAGTATCGTGAGGATTGTAAATCATCGTTTAAGGCAAAGATTTGGATGAGTCTTCCTCATGGCACTTAAGGGACGATAGAATAAATTAGCATCTTTTTATGGTATTATGATACCATAAGTTCTGGCTTTCAGTCTAAGATCAGCATACTCGCTGTTGTGGCTGAGCTGGACGCTGCGGAGACGAACGGGCGGTGCTAGACGGTCGTGTAACCAAAGCGTGGTCGCGATTGTCGAAGGTCTTTCAGTGGTGACTCGGGCTTAGGTTGCACAACCCCCAGATAATAAAAAAATCTTATAATATGCTATGAATATACATTTCCTTTTAATGACACTCAATATTCAAGTTATTGTAGCAATATCGATGACATACTATATGAAACCATTTTCAAATCAAAGAGCGCCCACCGAACTTTCTCTCCGGCGTCTGGTGCTCTCCCTGGCAGTGCACCATGTCACACTCATAAGCTCTTTACCGCTTTTACTCTTTGGCCCGTTGTTTCAAAATACGTCCCAGGTTGTTTTCGCACCGCAACGCCCATCGGCAGACTGTACAGAAGGGCGAGGGCGCTGACCGGTGCGGCGTCCGAGGGGAAGGCAAAGTTTCTGTCTTCGTCTGAAACTAGCTGCACCTTAATTTAATGAATTTTGCTTGTGAATGAAAGTACACAAGTTCAGTCAATTCTTGACGGTATTCAATGCATTATTTTTTATGCTTGAGGAATTTATTTTTTAGTGTTAGGACTCTTAAATGAAAATGTACTTTTGATGAGTCCGTGGTGTAAAATTTGCCATTCCGGAAGATAATCCCTCTTTCTGTTCGTCTGCCGCACACGGTGGTCGCAATGATCTTCCCAGCAGAACCTACAGCCATTTTGAGGTATTTTGCGTGCGTCGTGGTAAATACAAGTGCATATAGAAGATCTTTCATAATTGAAAATCTTCCAGGGGGTCAAAATAAAATAATTTCATTTCGTTATCATCACCACTGCCTCGCGGCTAGCTCTTGCTTTCCACTGCGCGGTTCCGGATTCGATTCCCCGTCGAGGCAAGACCAGCGTGTGCGTTTTCCTTGCAATGTCCAAGTATATGTTGCTGTATGACGATGAGAAAATTCACTTCTCGGGTTGAGAAGACCGGAATACGGCGTGGGGATGTCTAGGTGTTAATCATTCGTACCCCCTTAACCCATGGGCGCGAGGCAAGGACGTCGGCAGGCCTAAGCTCGTTCACGGGCTGTCGCACCAAGTACAGACATACATCATCACTAGTAGTATCAACAACAACTAAGATTATGAAATGAACTTGTGTAAACGTGTCTAAACATTAGTGCTTGTTGGAAAGTGCTGGAGTGCGATCAACGTATTTTCGAAACCTAGTTCGTATTTGCTTTGTATGAATTATATTGCCGACAATTGTCTCAATGCAGATCTAATACAAGAATTTGAGTGCTCACATCAAGCCGGAACCAAGTGCATGAAAGGTCAACACACCTGACCCGGACACTAAGCATACAATTGTGTAAATAATGTTTGAGTACAGACTTTTATTAAACTGAGTTTTAATTAATTTATCTAAATGGCTTGTTTATTATTTTATATTAGTACTCTGAATTTTAGAAATTATGTGCTCCTCATTCAATTCAACCCCCGTTTGTTGCGGCACCAGACGCCATAGCCTTCAGCCCTTCACGTAGTTAGATACCATACACTTCAGCTCTTATAACTCTTCAGCAATTACGAATTAACAAATTATGACATGAATAAAAAGATGTAAAATCGTCAGGAAAGAGTTTGGTTTCACTAACGCAGATGAACAAATGTAGAGAACAAAAAAACGAAGAATTAGAGGTTTTTACAAAAAGTAAGAACATCGTAAGAGATGTAAAATCCAAAAGAAAAGCCTGGTTAAGACATCTAGAAATGATGGACTATAATGGAAACTAATCTTCTAACAAATCGTAATGAAGGAAGGTCACGAATCAAATGGGAGAACGATATGCTTCAGGACCTAAAACCACTGGGGGGTTAAAAGTAGGAAGAGGCGAACAAGAGACAGGAATAAGAGAAGAAGAATACTTGAGCAAGCCATGATCAACATTGGGTTGTAGCGCCAAATGAAGAAGACAAAGAATAAAAATATGTAAGGTATATTTTCTTATACCCGTTACATACAAATAAATATAAAAAACTTCAATTCTGGACATTTAATATCTTCTATGTCCATACAAGTTACTTTACAAATTGAATCTCCTTATAAAATTATTCAATTTCTCTTAATGATAAAATAGTGTGAGAGTCATGTAATCCTCATATTTAATAACTCGTAACTGAATAAGCCGTCGACACGACAGTGCATGTAAATTAATCCCATTGCTGCAGAGTACATGTTGATATGCATTAGTTTACACATTTCTCTAATATCTCAACTGTAAACAAAAGAAAAGAGAACATGGACATTATTTCGGATACATGATGATTTATAACTGTCTTCCACGCCCCGAAAACGAATTAAAGACATCCATGCATTACATTGCCCTACAGATTTTCGTTCCGCGGAGAGTTTTTGCTGCAGCCGTCAGCGCCACTTTGGTCACCGGAAACATGAATCGTAAACAGAAATGCTGCAAATGACTGTATCCAATCGTTTCTCTTCAGTTGTTTCCCTCTACATTAATTATAGAAATAGTAAACAGTGCTGAATTAACTGACTCCAAATCACTGCTTCGTCAGAGAAAGTTCATGATTTTTTTAAAATATAATTTTTATTTGCAATCTGTTTCTTTAGTGCAAAGAAAAACAAATATATATCTTTTGTAACGACATGTGAAGAAACCGTACATTATCAGTCCTTCGTAAAACGATTTTCAACAGTATGCCAGTATGCAATACAATTACATTATTAGTTGCTGTACAACTTTTACTGTACTGTACAACTTTGACTCCCGAAAACTTTAGGACTCACTGATTCACACAATGTTTTTCGTGGACATATCACAAGCAACAACATTTGTAATTAACAAATTTTTTAATTTTTTGTAAACACTATATTTATTATATAGAAACAATAAAATATATTTATTGTTTCTATATTTTCTTCGCACTTATACAGGTTCCCTGTTACACTGCAAACCAAAAATCTCATGTGAGCTTTGTCTTAAGAAGTTTTCTTTCCAAACGATAAAATTTCCTATAATTATTCCTTTAGAGAATGTGGAAGTCTGAAGATCCACGCCGTGAAAAAGTGTAACTGTGACCTTGTGATGTGTGTCAAAACCCACGATTTGTTTCATTCAGCCCTCACTTCGACAATATGCATTGTGATTGCTCGAAGCGCGATAGAGACTTGGTAGTTGTGAATAATAGTGCTTGTACGTAGTGCCACATAAACAATAACATATATTCTAGATGAAAAACAATTTTAGAAATATGCTTAAAGAAAGTTTCATTCTTTGTTATGTCAAGGTATTTCCTGTCGGGGTCACACTTCTGACGGAAAGAAGGTAATTATGAACCAAGCACCATTGCTTATTTTCTTGAAAGATCCAAAATAAATATAACCAGGAATATCTGGTGACATATTTTTCTTCCATGCCATTCAAATCGAAAGCATCCAAGCTTGTACTGAAAATTTGGCCTCCTAAGCCGTAGTTCCTTAAAGTTCAGTTGCCTCCTGTAGTCGACTGAGTCATATCAGTTGATTTTACTGTATGTATTATATCAGTTGATAATACTGTAGAATAGTTTGTAGAGCTAATACTTCCTAGATTCCTTCTGTCTGATCTGACAAGCAGGTGTAGGTGAGAATTTTTTTGAAAATATAAAATTGCGTGCCTATTAAACCTTCACAATGATGACCATTTAGTACTTAAATGAGTGAGTTTAGAAACTCACCGCCGATCAAGATCCTCTTGAAATTGTCGCAGACGCTGACAATCAATATAAAAATCGCATACTTTATACAAAATTTCAAATATTCAGTTGTTCTTCATTCACTGAGCAAATTAATGCAAAATGTTTACGCACACTCTATGTAGCTTTTCTCATTCCCAATAATCACGCCTTTTTCGCCTTTTTAATGTTGAGAAATAAGCCAAAATAAGACTGCTCAAAGAGACAAAGTTGAGATGAGTCGGCCCGTGGTCGAGATCGCTAAAACTGTATT